>CAJUYG010001304.1:38663-48965 GCA_910591675.1 Galerucella calmariensis
GAAATTCAAGAATTAAAATTATTGAAAACATAATAGAAATTCAATTTACATTATGTATTGAGGTTGCCTATTCTGCAGTAATGCATTTACTATACGATTTCAGGTACTTGCATTAGGCAACCTCAATACATAATGGAAATTGAATTTCTATTATGTTTTTCATAATTTTAATCCATGAATTCTTATTATGTATTTCATAATTTTAAATCGGCAATTTCTATTATGTTTTTCATAATAGAAATTCCCGTATTATTATTATGAAAAACATAATTTTAATTCTTCAACAGAATAATTACGGAATAAAAATGTTTGAAAGAAGAGATATATATTTTTTTCCTCTTTTAAAACGATGTTATTAAATACCAAAACGGCACGCCATAACAATGGATATGTTTTAATCCTTCCACAATATTACTTTCCGAACTTGAAACAAATCCTTTCTTAACGACAAATCAAATATTAGTTAGGCCATATGAAATATCATATTTATTTGACATAATAAGATTTTGATTGTCACAAATAAATCTTTTTCTAGGTGTATGTGAATTTATAGGTGTATCAAGCGCACTTGGAGATCATTGCAAGGTCATAGTAGTCTGGGTACCAGGACACGAGGATCAACGAATTGGCAGATAAAACGGTCAGACTGACTCTATCTATGCCAGTCGTTGTAGCGGAAACTTTCTGCGGCTTTTCAATGTCGACATTTAGTATGGCACAGAAATCTCTAGAGTGGTGGTAGATCTTACCAGGACAAAGGTTGTGAGAAAGTTCAATGGAGGATATTCGTCAACTTTCACGGCAAACCTAATAATCGAAAATAGGAAATCTGTCAAAGCTCTACATGATCTAAAACATAACCAACAATGGTATCCACAAGATAGCCTTGTCTATCCTTAAGTGTGCTCATTAATGCTTTTCCCATAGTAGTAGTAGTTTTTGGAGTAGATCTACAGGTTTGATCGAGAAATGTGTATGTTGGAGGTACATTTCGCTTGCTTGTTACTTCTACCTACTTGAAAATATTTGTCATTTATTCCCTTACCTTCAAAGATATCTCACAATTCTTGTAATCGCCATGAGTTTAACAATTCATTCGTTCTATTATTAAACTTCTTTTTGTCCAGAGCACTTTAACCATGCACACACTTCACAAAAACAAAATAATTGGTGATATTGCAAAAACGGATCTAATTTCACATGCAGACTGATGCCAAACGTATACATCAGGTGGTGACCGTTACTGAATAAAAGGGAAGGTTGGGGTGAGAATTCTTTGTTTCAATTGCCACATAATTTGTAGGCTAATGTGATTTCTTACGGGTGAAGAAATATGAGATTTGTAGCAAATAAGTTTCTTTTCTCGTAGGTAACAATAAATGAACAATTATACTGAAATACTTATTTTTTCGGTATAAAGTAGATCTTATTTGAGGCTAATAATCTATAGGCTTATTTAAAAAATGTAAATTTCTGTCAAAACTTTCAAATGATTTAGGTAATATGAATATTTAATTTGTTGTTTCAAAGTGATGGAATATTACTGAAGATGCTAGGTTTTTATCTGGGTAATGAACACAATTTTTACCCAAATAGCATCGTTATATTTCATAACAAAATATTATATTGTGCTTCGTAGACTTTTATAGTTTCTGAAAAACAATTGTATGAAGGTGTGCACATAGAAGAACACATTTTTTTACATTAAAGAAATTACACTCGAATACATCATTTTTTTATATCAAAATTTCCCAATATTTTCACGTTAATATGGCTTCTTAATAATTAATAAGCAATTTCAGTTTTAAGCAAAAGGGAGTCAAACAAATCAGTTTATTTGCTTATAAATAACTCGTCTCTCGGTGTACTAGCTTGGCTGTCAGTGGAGATAGCAACTGGACAGTAGGTCCTTTCTTGTTTTCCAATTTCTTGAACAAGGTGATGCGTCGCCTCAACTTTCGCATGGAAACTGTGATCTTCTTAGATAAACTCATTGGAATGGCCATCCTTTGTTTCAGCCCCTCCCATGCCAACTTCTGTTTTAGAGAGGTCTGTATACCAAGTTGCCTCAGTCTGTATGGATACACTTTTTCTTCAATTTTCCCTACTTGGTATAGTAATTTGTAACTTATCACTTGAGGTACTATATCTTGTGTCACTGGGTTGCCACATTGAGATCCCCTTCCAGCTCTTTTGTAAGCTTCCCATACTTTCCACAGTGCGTTTGGTTCATGTATTGTTCACTTTGCAATAGTCTGGGTTTGCCCTGGATTGAAATGTGTGGTGGTGGCCTGAATCAGCTACTTGGAAACCTCACATTTTTCAATTCCCGTGTCTTTGTCCATCACACTTCTGATTTTTTTTGTGTTTCGGAGCCGTTCTGATGCCGGGAGCACTGTAGCCTGGTGGCTTATTGTACTCTACTCCCACATTTATTCCACCCATCCAGATATGCCCGTACCTTCGAGTGGACGATATAGGTCCATTGGATGTGTGCCATATACTTCGGGTGGCACATCGGCTTCTCCGAAGATTGTTTGTCTCCTCGAGGCCAGTGCCTCACAGTCAGATAAGATATGGGTTACGGTCTCGGTCTCCATGCCACAAAGTCTGTAGCTGAGGTCCCCGTTATATAACCCTATTTTATGCAGGTGATCTTTCACCGGGGTATGACCCGTTAAATAACCTGTTATAATTCTTAGCTTATTTCTACTGATATTCAGTAGTTCTTTGGCCCGTTTTACACACGTGTCACCTATGAAGGTTTCACTGTGTACCTGCTTTGGAGTGTTCCTCCTCTGAAGTTTATGTGGTTGGATGTTACCTTGCGGCTGTTGAAAGCTGCAAGGGCTGTCTAGCTGTCAGTTACTATGTTTATCCCATGAGTGTCAGTCCTGTTTGTTAATTCTGACACATTCTAGGATAGCATAAATCTCTGCCTGAAGTACAGAGATATGTTCTCCTAGTGAAAAGGAGCATCTTGTGTTTCTCATTTCACTACACACCTGCTCCTGTCCCTTTCCTGTCCCTTTCCTGACCTGTCTGTGTACCAGGTCTCTCCTCGGGAAGCTCTAGTCTGCTTAGGTCTTGCCAGTCCTTTCTGTGAGGTATTTCTACCTCATATTTGGGACTGGGGAGAAGTTTAGTGGCCATATAGTCTGTTTTCATATCTAAAATGGCTCCACTTATAATATCCTTAATGGATATGTGTCCTGATCTAACTATTTTGTTACTCTGGTTATTTTGCTTCCCCCATTATCACGAGGTGTAATGGAGGAAGGCCAAATAAGGCTTCTAGAGCTGCTGTTAGCGTGCTTCTCATGCACCCTGCAATACTGGGACAAGCTAGTCTTTGCACCTTGCCTAGTCTCATCATTGCGTTCTTTTGTGTCGTCTTTGTCCACCAGTCCAAAGACGCATATGTTATTATGGGTTAAACCACTACACTGTATATCCAGTGTATAATTCGCGGACACAACCCCAATGTTTTCCCACAAGTTCGTCTTGCTATCATCAATGTGGTTTCCGATCTGGTTGCTACTTTTTCTATTTGTTTGGTCCATGTTAATCTCGAGTCAATAATCACCCCGAGATATTTAACATCCATAACCATTGGAATCTTCGTACCTTGAAGGAATGGTGGTCCCAATCCCACCAGGTCCCTCCTTTTAGTATAGGGTACTATGTTTAATTTGGTGGGACTTATAGTTAAGCCCACCTCTTCCGTCCATTTTGTTACTATGTTCAGAGCCTGTTGCATGCTCTCTCTGACCGTAGTATTGAATCTGCCTTGTATGATGACCAGATCGTCCGCATATCCTAAGATAGTATGGTGTTCCTTTTTGAGTCTCCTTTTCAGTCCTTCCATTACAAGGTTCCATATTAGAGGAGACAGGACTTCTCCTTGAGGACACCCCCTTGGAACTCGGGCTGATGATGTTCCACCCATCAAGGTTGAAAAGATTATTCGGTCTCTCAGCATGCAGTCTATTCATCTGCAGCTTGTTTCGTGAATTTTCTTTTGACTAATTGTCTCAGTGATTAGTTTGTGAGAGGTGTTATCAAAGGCACCCTCTATGTCAAGGCAGGCTGCTAATAATACTTCTTTATTTTCGAGAGCGTACTCTACTTCTTGTACTAGGTGATGGAGTGCTGTCTCTGTGGATACTCCTGGTCTGTGTGCATTTTGATCCAGGTTGATTGGTCCTTCTACCAATTATCCTCATCTAATGTGCATGTCTACCAGTTTTTCCAATGTCTTCAGTACAAATGATATCAGACTTATGGGTCTCAGGGACTTTGCTTTATTGTCACCTGTTTTACCAGGTTTAGGGAAAAAGACATCCCTAAAATTTCTCCAGACCTTTGGTATGTACCCTAGTCCCATGCTTGCTCTAAGGATCGTACACAGTCTGCTGTGTACTACTGATTCATGAGTCATTATTGATTCAACAGCCCTTGTGCCCTTCTTAGGTAAGTTCCCAGTTTTGCCACACATCCTACCACATCTACCGAGGAGAGAGATCTTTTCGTATGATCTTCTGAAGGTACTTTGTTTCTTTTACAAATGGATTCACCCCTCCTTCCTGATGACAAAATAATAAAAGAAAATGGGTATATGATAAGTGGATGAATATATTGAGAATCTCCGAATAGTAGATCTGGGAATCTTAGTCTTACGCTACTACGAAAAAATATAATAAAATAGTAATGGCATACAGAATATGGAGAAATTGTATGGTGATGATTATTCTTCAGAAGATTCAAAAAAAATTAAAATGAATGGTTAGTTTGAAGTAGGCACCTAGAAGTGAAAAATATGAAAATTGGGATCAAGTCATGGAGCATAAATGAAGGAAAGGTCTGCAAATCAAAAGGATATAAAATTGAAACAACAACAAATCCAAAGTGGAATCAAAGATCAAAAGTCTTTCTTCAATAAAGAAATATTGTTGAAAGTTGAAGACGAAACTTGATACAAATGAGCCGCTGATGAAACTTTTTGAGTCCACAACTAAAAATTAAACTCAGGATAAGTGTAGGCTAGGCAGGGCTAGCATATAATTTCACTGTTATCTCTTCAAGTTTTTTGAGGTACAAGTCAACAAATATTTCTTGGCGCCTAAAGATGCGCGAACGAAAAGACACGAGAGATGGGGATGCCGAGATCCACACGCACCTAGCACCGACATTACCAAGATACTACGAATACAGGGGTGCGTTGAAAGTTTGTCATTGTGAACAAGCAAGAGTAACAGATGCTTAGCAATAAATCAACTTTGATTCTCTTAACATTCCTAATTTCAAACATTACATTCCCAGCACCACAAATGAAATTTTTCAATATATTTCACCATAAATTAGGTCTTTATTTCTTTGAAGGGATCTTGTGCTTACCTTTGTTGCAGCTCCTCGCTTGAGAACCTGAAAATATGAAATTCCAGGTTTTTAAGCTGACTTAATGTGATGCAGTTACCAAAAGGCCGAGCATTTTTTTGACTACAGTGAAAAACATATCCTTTCACAAGCATCACAATATTTTATTTTATTTCGAAAAAAAAAAAAAATTTGATAATTGATAGCTAGATGTGAAATATTTGTGTAGCAGTATCTCAATTAGTTCAAAACACAAAATACCATAATATTTACTGATACTTATGGTTATAAAAAAATTGTATCTACCGTTGTGGAACAAATAATAATTATTTTATCCACAACTGTCATGTAACGGATACGATTTGACACTACTTTCAGTGTCATAATGACGTATATTACTGCACTAGTGCGTTTTTGAATACATCACCGCAATAGTGCAATAATAAAAATGAAAAAAATATTAATACCAGAAATAAATATTTGAAATAACACAGAAAGCTGCATTTTCAATATCCGAAGGGAGATTATCTCCGCTTGAACTTATTGTTTTTATTTTTGTTCATTCAACTTTGACAATTTCATGACCTTATTTTATTTCCACAGCTTTGTCTGTCTTTGTTGCTACGGTCACAAAATATTTTTCCCAATAAAATTTTATAATATACTGTTAATAATACTTATGAACAGCTGCAGATAAAATTTTGTACGTAACACGTGGGATAGGAACTATTAACGCACATATGTGCGAACTTCACATGCGTGCGTTGACAATGTCCATATTGTCCATACCCCACTGATTACGTAAATAGCTGTTGCATAATCAGAAGGAATATTTATTTTTCTAAAATTGGCACTACATATTTCTTGTAATTGTCGTTGCTTTTAGGAGTTCTTATGATATGTGAGACATCTTACTCTTGTGAAAGAATTCGAAACTTCTCCCCTCTCGACTTCTTCTTCCATAAATTTTAGAATACTGTTGAATATTTCACGACTTTGTGCACTTAAATAGTAGTTTGTGCAACTAGTGTGGATATGATGGCCATATCGCACGAGGACGAAGTTGGAGTGCGATATGGACAATCCACACGAGTCGAACAGTATATTTTTTCTACGACCCATTCAAGAAAAAATCTAGAAAATAATTTGTAGAATAAATAGGTATAACTTGAAATGGAACATTTTCAACAATTTTATTCATAATCGTACCAATTTAATTTTAGGTCTTCACTAAGTTTGTGATAAACGTAGAGTTCTTAAATATACAATTTGTATAATGTTACGGTTTCCCTTTTTAAATATGCGATGCTGTCATAAGTATATGTTGCCAGTCTGACTCCCGCACGAAGGTTACCGTACTTTCATCATTTTATAATAATGAATATTCTGCTAAATATTCCAAGCGTCTACCTGTTGTCGTTATCAATATCAAGCAGAATAATTATTATTCAAAAATAAAAAAAAATAAAAATTCTTAACGGGGAATCGAACCCGCGCGAGAGTCTGGCATGTTTACCACTCAACTACCGAGGTTAATGCTAATGTAACGTCAGAAGTATTACAAAATTTTATAAGAGTTGACGTCCATTGGAAGTCCCTTAAATACCCATTTTATTCTGTTTTTAGTATTTTGTTATTAATTAATACGGATTATCTTATTGAAGTTTATTTTTGTAAATAAATATTCTTGATCCAGTGCTTCTGGAAGAGACTTTTTTTGACAAGTTATTTTGACGTTTTTTCAAATTGAAAAAAGATGAGTGACGGGTACTAAACGCGAATGTATATTGGTGGATTTCATATACGTTCTAGGAAGTATATGAAATAATATCTGTTCAGTTAACCGATATGGCCTACATTTCCATTCTGTAAACTGTGCAGGAAATGGATAATATACATGTGGGTGTGGAAAAACACATTACTTTTTGGAAAAGCCATATTAATAACCAATCCGACGCACCCGTAAGTAATATTGAAATATAGTGTATAAGAGCACCAGACAGAATGAGCTCCGGAAGTACAATCGACATTGTGCCACTGCGCATCGAAAACTCGGGCGCCCAGAAATATTTGTCCACTTGTACCGGGTGTTCCAATAAGCCGATCTCTCGGCTATATATCAGAAACCATTCATGTTATAACTTTAGGAGAAAAGATTCCTTCGGAAGAGTGGACAAGAGAAATTGCTGGAAATTACTTTCAAGTTTCTAGGTTAACCGCTAGGGGGCGTAACCTGTAAAGAAAAATTTGAAAACCAGTTTCTTGTGAAATATGCCCAATTATACTCAGTGTTTTATAAGTAAACTGAACAAAGGCCTAAATTTTGCACAAATTTGTTCAAGTATTTTTCATTCTATTTTTCCAAATAAAGGGTGGGGGAAAGTGGGAAAGTGTTTGTGGATATTTACCTATAACTTTGGTTTGACTTAACCGATTTCAACGAAATAAGTGTCAATTGAAAGAGTGTAGATTAATTAATTCCATCCACTATAAAACAATGGCATTTAGTTTTAATTGTCATAGGTAGAGGGTACTTTCGAATGAAAATTTTTTTTCTCGAAAATTGTTCAATGGAACACCCAATTATTGTGGATTATAATAGAACTGGATTGAATTCTCAACAAAACGGCGCAAACCGCATGTTGATAGCTATTGTCGAAGTCAAGATATAAATAAAAACGCATGAACATAAGTTAGTAAGTATAGTATTGACCCACTCTGTATTATAACTTAAAATCAAATATGTAAAAGAAAGATCATACATAAATATCGATCATTAAGACTCAATGTCCAATTAAATGCTGCTTCAATCTCGAGTTACTGCAATTTTTAAATCTGCTAGAAAAACAACCGCATATCATGTCAGAAATTTTGTGGGCAGACGAGGCTACGCTTAATAGTGCGGGTGGTGTTAATCTGCATAATAAGCATTATTGGTCTGAAGAAAATCCGCACTGGGTAGAGGAAGTGCAGCTTCAAGGTAGATGGAGTCCTAATGTTTGGTGTGGTATAGTTGACGGAAAGATCGCAGGTTCATATTTCTTGGAATTTCAAATGGCGATACATATTTGGATTTTCTGGATAATTGGTTGTCTGTTTTATTGGAAGATATTTCCTTCCAAACATGGGATATGATATTACAGCATGACGGGTGTCCTTCGCACTTTTCCAGACGAGTTAGAGATTATTCGAATATAAGTTATTCAAATGGATGTATAGGAAGGGTAAGTATATTTTCAGGGCCATCTAAATCTCCAGACTTAACATGTCTGGACTTTTATCTGTGGGGAAGATTGGAGAATTTAGCGTACCAAACTCACCAACCACGCGAGACGACATGCAACAGCGCGTTAGAAACGCTATAAATAGTATATCAACAGCTGAAATTTAAGCAACAGATATGTCAAAGCGTGCTAGATTACATATTTGAGTGGAAAACGATGAAAAACAATTTGAGCTTTCAATTGGACAACAAGTTTTAATGACCAAGATATCTATATGATCTTTCTTTCCCATATTTAATTTTAATTTATAATACAGGGTGTCAATACTATACTCACTTATGTTTATGCGTTTTTATTTAAATCTCGAGTTCGACAAAAGCTATCAACATGCGGTTTGCGCCGTTTTGTTGAGAATTTAATCCAGTTCCATTATAATTCACAATAATTAGGTATTTCCATCGAACATTTTTTAGGAAAACAAATTTTAATTTTTTTCATTCGAAAGTACCCTCTACCTATGACAATTAAAACTAAATGCCATTGTTTTATAGTAGATGTGATTAATTCATCTACACTCTTTATATCGACACTAATTTCGTTAAAATCCATTAATTCAAACCAAAGTTATAAGTAAATATCCACAAATACTTTCCCACTTTCCCCCACCCTTTATTTGGAAAAATAGAATAAAAAGTAATTAAACAAATTTGTGCGAAATTCAGGCCTTTTTTCAGTTGACTTATTCAACACTGGGTATAATTGGGCATATTTCACAAAAAACTGGTTTTTAAATTTTTCTTTACAGGTTACGCCCCCTAGCGGTTAACCTAGGAACTTGAAAGTAATTTCCAGCAATTTCTCTTGTCCACTTCTCCTGAGGAGGAGATCGGCTTATTGGACCACCCGGTAGAATATCAGTATTCAGTTATCGAGGTACGATTAACGTTGCTGTTAAATGGGAAGTTGAAACACCAGTGCGGCATCTAGTAAATTACTCTTGAATCTTCAGAGGAAACAGTCCCATAGGCAAATGGTTCACTCTCTGGAAAATGGAAATGATTTCTCTGGTTAAATGTGTGATTGAAATTCTTTTCGATTTTGTGTAACGGAATTATATATTTATTATAAGGATAAAGTTTGATACATTTCTATAAGTAGTTCAGTCAACACATTGGTCAACAATACATCTTGTTTTTATTAATTTCTTGTAATATTCTACGGATTTCTTCGGAGTTCTTGTTCTATTTGGATCATCAAAGTCCACTTGGTATAGTCCAAATTTGCTTCTGAAACAGTAAGGAGTTTGATGAATGTGAATTTAAATAACGGTCAGATGAAGATATATTTTGATTTATTTTCTCATTTGAGATATGGCAAAAAATTAACAGAACTAACTTATTGAAATCGAAAATTTCCTTCATCAAACCTCATTGAATATACCGGAGGGCTTATTTCGGGATAGTGAGCCGGAAAGCTGTCAGGAAAAAAAAGGTTGGATAGAAAGCGAAATTAGATTTATTGTAATAGAAAATTCCACAATTTTATGGACAAAGCGAATAATCGGAGAGTTGATAAAATATAAACCTGGAAAATTGACAACTAGTTATTGAGAAAAAAATACTGACTATACTAGATATCATTTTTTTTATGGAAGAGTATCTGTATCTGTATCTGTATCTGTATCTGTATCTGTATCTGTATC
>CAJUYG010001304.1:48975-78689 GCA_910591675.1 Galerucella calmariensis
CCCTGCGCTCTATCGCTCAATGTTTTCACAAATTTGCCAGTCTGCAAGATAACCATGTCATCTGCGTATGCAATTATGTAAAATTCATTATTGTTGAGGTGATCAATCAGGGTATTCAGGACTATATTCCACAGAAGGGGTGATGAGTCCTTCTTGTGGACATCCCTTCATGACCAGTCCTCTAACTGTGATGTCTTCCACATTGATACTTATTCCTCTACTAGAGAGTATCTTGATTATCCATTCTTCCACCACCAAAGGTACATTTCTGGAGTTAAGTTGCTGGGTAATTGTTCGGAAGGTTGTTTTATCCAAGGGCGGATTCTTTGTTGTCCAATGATCTTTCGAATTTGCCAACGACTTGGTGAAGGGCCGAATCAGTGGACCTTCCCGGAGTATATTATTATGCATGCTGATTTGGATGAAGTGGGTTGTGAACTAGCACTTTATCTTTTATATACCGCTCGCATAACCTCTTCATCGTTTTTAAAAAGAACGATGTGAGACTAATTGGTCGGAATGCTTTTGGTAAGGTGTAGTTCATCCTACCTGATTTGGGTATAAATACCACCCGTACTTCTCTCCACTTACTGGGAAAATACCTCAGAGCTAAACAGGCTCTGAAGAGTATAATGGCCGGTGTCTCTTTCTACAAGCAAAGTGTAAGTGAAGTTCAAGTACTGCTGAAATTTCCGACGATTACACACCCTATCGATATAAGAGACACATTTATCAACAATATCACCGAATCGACTTATTGATGGAATAGCGCATATGTCGCTAAGAAAGTTGCAGGTTATTACTTTTGGTTATTACTGTATGCGTATTAGGCAATCCAGTGACCTGTCAAATAAAGTCCAATATGACGACACAGGGCAAACAAATGTGATTTAATACCTTGTAGACCGTGAATTTTGGTATACATGAGTGTTTTTTTTTCGGGAAAGGTGCTTTTATTTTGCTTTGGTGTCTCTATACTAATAATATACAATCAAAAGTTCAGTTTTATAAAACTTTTGAGCTGGGTATATCAATTTAGGACCAACTTCTGGTTGTGTACCTATATAAGAACATTATTTTTTTGTGAGTGGTTTTTAGACTATCAAGAATTGTTATTTGATATTAACGGGTAAGTACACACTGACTAAAACATATACAATATTATAATAAAAGTGAAACTTTTATGAAATTGCTGGCATTAAAATTTCACTTGCTTGAATTGGAAGATATCACCTGCTGTTTTAAACTTTTATGCTTACGGATTTCAGGAGTGAAACACCTACTTCAAAATGCCAACAACTTGTAATGTAATCGGTTGTGGGAGCCGTTCAAACCGAGACCAAGTAAGCTTTTTAAGGTCCCAGCTGTTTTAAAGAACACATTTTTGGTGCACAAAAATAAATTGAGTGAGAGGGCTTAGAGAAATGTGGTTAGCAGCAATCAATAGATATGATTTAACAGAATCAAAAATCAAATATCAGGCTGTATGTAGCAGACATTTTGTTCAGATTTGTTCAATAACAATATTTATAAAAACTGAGAAAAGTGATATATTCTAAATAAAAAATACTAATCAAATGAACAATATAGGTACTAAACACTAATAAAATATACTAAATTGAAGCAAAATATACCAATAAATTCGACAAAAAAGTCTTGAGCACTAGCTGTTTATGACTGAATAGTCAATACAAAACTAACCTATCTGTCTAAATTGTTTGCCCTGCACTGCCATATTATGTCACGTGATCTGGATTGCCCAATTCCATACAAAAGACGGGGAAGAAAGTACAGAAACCAATTCCAATAGACTCAAAAATTGTAAGTCTCATAAACTCAGAATTGGAAGCAATATTTTTATCAATCTCGATATCACCTTGAAAAACTATTTAAGCCCAGGAATTTGATTTTCGACACGCGATAAGTAGGACTTAAATATTGGGAGGGAATTAAGTACTTACGTATATCCTGATAACCACTCAAAATTATCGAGTAAACTCCAAACTGTATACCCTCTTATATCAAGGTCAAACTCATCCATGGCATTTTTGATACTACTTATATATTGCTGAAAAAAAAAAGGAAAAATGAAAACAAATTATTTCGTGCTCAGATTATGGTTCTCCACTCCTATGAGGCTTGTGAAGAATAACCACAATATTACAGTATTTTTCGACCTCAATTGGTGTAAGGAGTTTCTAGCAATTCGAATCGGGAACCACCTGCATGTTATCTGTCCTCTGAATGACTTCGCAATGATACCTCCAAGCAAGGACGCAACCAGGATTTTTTTATGGGAGGCGAAAGGAGTGGGCTAGCAAAAAATACGAAATATATTCTGTCTATCTAGTCTTTCTGCTGCAAAAATATAAAGTGAATTACGGCTACTTCAAGTGTAACCCAACGTATGGGAGTTTCAATTTTCATAAGATCTGGAGATGAAACGAGCAGCAGGTATAGGATTTGTTTAATACATAGTAACCGGTCAATGAAATTTGGAGAAACTGGACATGTGAAAAATATTCGAAACTCTGAACTTCCTTAGGTATCCGGAAACGTGAAACTGGATGTTATATTAAATGTTTTTAAAACACTTTCCGCCAAATTACAGCGAACACAGGCATATCTTAACGGTCGGTGTCACGTAGTTTAAAAGACGAAAGGTACCTACTATCCGAACAAAGTTCAGCTACATCAAAAACTCAACGATTATGATATCTCGATCGCCGTATACAGCTTGGTGATATTTTGCAGGATTTTTGTAACCGCAATCCGTCCAAGATGGCGTATAATGCATGTGATGTTTGCGAGTGCTTAAACTAGTGTGTTCCCAGAAGGTGGATTGATAGACAACCAATAAAGTGGCTCGCAGGATCTTCAGATTTTTCATTTGGTGTTATTTGGAATAATTGAAAGTTTATGTAGATGAACCGAAAATTCTACTGGAACTGCAATGCTGAATTGGGGACGAAGTTAATAGACTCACTGCGGAAGTGATACGTACTGTACCATAAGAATGTTTTCGTCGATTTTGCTCACTCCCAAAAGCCCGGTGGATGGAATTTTAGCATTTAATTCAACTGGGAAAATAATATGTCGATTAATTCAATATTCCAGATGGTTCATTGTGAAGTTAGTATCTGATGGAATGGAATTTCTTTTTATATTCCCCATATAAGCATAAGTCAACTAAATATGACGCTGCTGAATACATCATGAAAGAACCTTGGGTCAGACGATAGGGGTAACAACTAATTAGCAATACGGTCGATTTTTTTTTTCATAAATACCTCGAAGTATGTAGATTATCATAAAAAAAAGTTTACCAGTCTATCGATTTCCCAAATTGGAAAAATAATCAGAAAACTTTTTTTTCGAAATTTTTAAATATTTCGCGCTGGGAGGAAGGCAGAGGAAAATGAAGAATACCACCTTGTAGGGGGACAAAAAAGGTTTATTGCTTTTCTTTCGTCCGAGCAATGGTTTGTTCGGAAAAAATTCGGTAAACCAAGTATGTGTTCCGCATCCGCGCGACACTATTTTCTGAAGCGCGGCGGAGTACATTATAAACTATTGTACGGTTATAACGTAGATATAAATAATTGTAATAGGGCGTTTGGGAGAGGAAGGTGTCGGCTTTGAGAGGGCATTTTTTTGTCACAGCACATAATCATTTTTGGCAAATTACTCATATATAATATAAATATTATATTCCAATCAAAAACCAAGAATCTCAATAAAAAATATATTATATAATAAGGTGGCATTGAAACAATTTTTCGGAGGATGGAAACTGTTATTTAGGAGGTATGTTCCATACTCATAATTCACGGATAATTAATTTTTCCTAATTACAAAATACGGCACTTTTCATTATCTTGTAAATTTCAGGAATCTTAAATTTACAAGAAAATATATGCAGTGCTATTCAAAAGTCCCCTCCCCCCCTCGTATCTTTTGGAAGGCTACACTCACATTAATGAAATTTGGAGGGTGAACATGAAGTGTTGTGAACTTCTTTACGAATGGACAATGGTAACAGGTGACGTGATAGTGATAGATGATGTCACAGTGCCACTCTGGCCAATAATTTTGAATAGGACCTTATGGCAAGTGATATCTTGTTAGAAAGGCATTGACATTGGCTACATAGCCATATCAATTTTGTTTGCGTTTAAACTTATTTTGACGGATAAATTAAATAAATACCAAAATTATTGAAAATATTTTTCAAAATTTAATTATTCAAATATCAACAATGGATTCTTATAGCAAGTGTTTAAAATGTGCTCCGTCTACTCCATGACAGTAATACATCTTATTAGTAAACTCTTGTCGTACTCGTTCGAATGTGTCAGCTGAAATTGAATTGCATTATTCAATAATTCTTTCTTTCAAAACGCCAATGCTATCTGGTGCCGTAGTATGAACCTTGGATTTCAAGTACCCCC
Organism: Galerucella calmariensis; assembly: GCA_910591675.1. Lineage (NCBI taxonomy): Eukaryota > Metazoa > Arthropoda > Insecta > Coleoptera > Chrysomelidae > Galerucella > Galerucella calmariensis. The sequence goes on from CAJUYG010001304.1 coordinate 53,427, forward strand.
ATAGAAAAAAAATCTGATGGTGTCAGATGTGGTGACCGAGATGGCCATTTAATAAGATCTCTCCGGCCGATCCATCTACCTCAATATTCTTCATCCAGGTAACGTCTTACTGCACCATAATAATGTGCAGGAGCACCATCTTGTTGAAATGTTATTTCCAGATGGCGAAATTCATCTGGATTATTTTCCTGAATTTCGAGAATCAACGGCTCAATTACATTTTGTAACATCTCCAGATACACTTCACCGCTTACATTTGAATTTAGGAAGACAGGACCAACTATGTGGTTTCCCAAAATACCTGCCCAAACATTGACATTTCCTGGAAATTGGGTAATACGTTGTTCATGAAAGGTGTGAGGGTTTGTGTCACTCCAATACCTTACATTTTGTTCATTCACATTTCCATCGAGGCAAAAAGTACTTTCGTCACTAAAACAAATTGTTTTTGTGTAATGTGGGTTTTAAATAATTTTATTTGTCCTACATTCACATAATTCGAGTCTTCTGTCGGGGTCGTTATCCGAAAGGTGGTGCACCATTTTTAACTTGTATGGATGAAATTCATTTTAAGCCAACACTCTCTGTACTGTACTTCTACCAACTCCACAGATAGACGCAACTTGAGTTGGAGAGGAAGTAGGGTCTACTACTATTCCAGCAACTATATCAATTATTTTATCATCACTTAATGTTGGTCGACCAGATCGTTTGGCATCTTGAACACTACCTATTGCTTCAAACTTGTGAAGAAGCTCCCTCAAATAAGTTCCCGAGATAGGGAGATCTGGGTATTAAATAAACGTTTCGCTTCATGGAGATTCGTTCTAGATTCACCAATTATTAAGATAGCTGCTACTTTGTCGGCTCAAGTACGCACCATTTTGCCTATGTAAACTCTTAAACGTCTCGTTAAACAATAATAAAATCAAATATTTAAGCTATTCAGAAAAACTTTGCAAAGCAACAAATACCAACTATCAAATTAAATTTTTTCTTACAACTAACCAGAGGCGTACTGAAAAATCTTCAATATTTAAATGTGAAAAAATAATTTCGGTATTGATTTCATATATCCGTCAAAATTAGTTCAAACTTAAACAAAATTAATATGGCTATGTAGCCAATGTCAATGCGTTTCAAACGAGATATCACTTGTCATAAGGTCCTATTTAAAATTATTGGCACGAGTGGCACTGTAACGTCATCTATTACTATTACGTCACCTGTTATCATTCGTAGAGAAGTTTACAACACTTTATTTTTACCCTCCAAATTTTATTAATGTAAGTGTAGCCGTTCAAAAGATACGAGGGGGAGGGGACTTTTGAATAGCTCTGTATATATTAAATACTGTAACTTTGATAAAACTAGAGTAATTTCAATGGGGTTTGCGTAAAAATGTTGGGGAAACTTTCAAGATCAAGAATATATTATCACAAAATCAATTAATCTACATACATTTTTGGATTCAATGATTTTTTGTATTATAAGCGAAAATAGCAATTTTTATAGATTCGGGTAGGAATCTTCCTTGTTTTTTCAAAATAAAATTTGATACTCATGTAATATAACGATTAATATTCAACGAACAAAATATATATGGTGCAAATGTGTAAAAGATGATTAATATATAATTTTAAGATATTATAATTTTTTTCATACCTTTTTCCAATAAAAATATGTAAAAATTAATTTTTTCTACTAACGTGCGGAAAGTGAATCTTTTCCGCACTAAAAAGCGTGCGGAAAGAGTCACTTTTCCGCACTAGTGCGGAAAGTGAATTTATTGACATTTGAGGAATATACTGACATTTGAATATTCAAAATATGTATTTTGTATATCCAAGTTTACCAAATGACTGAAAAATTAAGAAATTTATTATAATTTTGCTATAATTTTCAATAAAAAAACAACTTATTTTTCAATCATTTTTTAATGGCCCTGGTATAAGCCTCATCAAATGAATGTCAAATAATAATAATTAATTTGTTAATATGCATTTAATAAGAAATGTATCTTTATGTTAACTTTTGGGTTATTTTTCGCATGCTAGTAGAAAAAATAGTGTACCTAACACGTGCGCAAAGTGACTTTTCCGCACGCGATTGCTGGCCGAACTCGCTAAAGCGTCGGTCGGCCATCTGCAATGGCGTGCGGAAAAGTATCACTTTCCGCACTTGTTAGGTAAACTACTATATCACTTTTTATTTATTATTTGCAACCTTAACTCTCACCAAAGATTGAAAAAAAATCCGATTGAATTTGAATTTTTTTTTCCGCCGTGCAGCAGTGCGGATGCGGAACACATACTTAGTTTATAGAATTTTTTACGGACAAACCATTGATTAATAGACTACTAGGGTGAGTAGCATATCACAACTCATAGGCGTTATACTAATGAGTACAGGGTATAATGTAGATATGCCGTCTTCTTTGGGAGACCTAAAACCGAGGCCCCAAGTCGATGGATGCTGGGCCCGATAAGGAACTCTATCACTGGATAGGATACTAGTGAGTTCGGTTATAATCATCAGTCCGACGTTAAATAACCGAATGATAAAAATAAGGTATTCGCACAGGGTTGAAGGAAACCGGCATAAGAAATTGAAAATTATACTTCCTCACATAAAATGAGTTGTGTGCAAAATAGTAAAATCGTTCCATAATCTAGCCGCTCTTCATGTTATATCTTCATATTTTCAACTCAAATCCAGACAAAGCATGTTTTTTCCTCAAATTTGTCGTTCAACTATTCGATAAAAGTGGAAAAGACCAGAATAGCGTAGTGAAACCGTGCTGGGCCCAAAACTCAGAGGTCCGTAGATCGAGAGATTTTTGGAACTTTAGTTCTTCACGCCAGGTTATGTTTGAGCGACCATGGGTCACGACGCAAAAGATATGACCGTTACGCGTTACGTTACGCTACGTTATGTTACGTTACGTTATGTTACGTTGCTTCGTTATGTGCCTTGCTTGCGTGCTTGTGCCTCCTTAGTCTCTCTCTCGTTTACGAAGCAGTGATTCATAATAATATGCTCCTGCCGGGATTCGAACCCAGGCCGCCCGCGTGCAAAGCGAGCATTCTACCACTGAAACACCGATGCTATATTTATATTCTATGCAAAGCTGGTATTCGCAGTGCCAGTGATTTACTTGAATTTGTTTGGATCAATTTTTACTATTATTTCCATAATTTTTTTTGCGCGATTAAGGGGTCTAGCACATTTACTTTTCGAAATACAGGGTGTTGAAATTTTGAAAACTTGAATGTTTTAATTCGATAACTTTAAAATGGATGGATAAATTGATTTGACATTTGGCAGGTTGCTTTTAAATGTAAAAGGGCATATTTTGAAAGAAATTTTAGTTTGTGCAACTAGTGTGGATATGATGGCCATATCGCAGGAGGACGAAGTTCGTTCAAGAGCGATATGGACAATCCACACGAGTCGAGCAGCATATTTTTTCTACGACCCACTTAAGAAAAAATCTAGAAAATAAAAATTTCTATAAATTGCAATACTTATAACTTCAAATTAAACATTTTACAATTCAATTTTATGTTTCCACTAATTTTGTGATAAACGTACAGTTCTTAAATGTACAATTTGTATAATGCTACGGTTTCATTTTTCAAATATACGATGCTGTTATAAGTAGATGTTGCTCTGTCGGACTCCCTCATGAAGGGTACCGTACAATTATCTATAATAATGAATATTCTGCTAAATATTTCAAACGTCTACCTGTTGTCGTTATTAATATCAAGCAGAATAATTATTTAAAAATAGTATTAAAAGTAAAAAAAATTCCTCACGGGGAATCGAACCCAGGTCTACCGCATGAGAGTCTGGTATGCTTACTACTTATCCACCAAAGAATATGAAAATCGTTTATCTATAACGTCAAATGTATTACATAATTTTTTCTTAAAAGGAACTAAAGTTCCTACCGTGTGTCCCGCGACACGTTCTACCTTTTTTTATTCCGTCCAAGCTTCTCAATTTTCGTTTACTACTACCAAACTCTTAATCATACTTTAGTAAAAATAGCAATTTGTGAACGGGTTTTCATTATTTTTAAATATGGTTTACCACTAATGTTTTAATCCAAATCATAATTATAAGAATCATAGATTGGAATTATTAATTACCTTCCTCTTCCTCTTCCTCTTCCTGATGTATGTTTCAAATAACTCATATTATGTTCATAAGATCGATTTTTTTCAAGGGGAAGAAGAATAATAATTCCATTCACCCTTCCCCTGCGAAAAAAACATTACCCACGCATTTGTCCATTCATTTTCCTTGCCCTTATCTATAAATCTCAATCATTTTTTTTTTCGTAATTCATAGTATTCGAATGACTCCATCAATCAGAATTTATTTTTGCGAAAAAAAATTATGTAAATTAAAAAATATCCGATAATTTTAACCATGAGTGTAGGAATAGGTAGAATTTTGGCGGAGAATAAAACAAAATTCCGTTGCCAATAATCATTTTTGCTTCGACTGTTTTTTTTAATTACACAGTTCAAAATTGAAATGAATACATATTTTCCGTTCACTGTTTGCTTTTAATATCTTTCTTATCGGCGCCACTTGATAGTAGACGTCAATAATTTCAAAACAGAATAATAATAAATATCGCGAAATTATAATTATTTTAACGCTTCATAAGTTTTTGAAAATATATTTCAAAGAAACTGACCGTTCAACTAGGAAGCAACAACTTTTTCCCGAGCGATAGACCCCGAAGACTATTAAATTACACTTCAAAGTTAAACGAGGTTGGCATATCTACAATATATTCAACAACAACCATTCAGGTTTGCAATTAGGGGGGACAACATAACTTGAAGACCGTTTTTGGCGTATTTGCGCCTCATCAGTACAAGGTATATGTTCTCCGTCCGCGAGCTCCAAGCTCAATCACGGACTGAAGAATTCAGTGAAATCACATTCAATACCTGCCTTCCAGTAACAGATGTGTGAAGCTCGTGACAGTAGCGACATCCTCACCTCCAACTGCACACCAAAACTCGGAAAATCTGACAATAAGACACTGGATGTCAAAACAATGAAGTATCATCACAGTTTATTGTATATTGATATTATTATTGATATTTTCCAAAACTTAAGATGCGTAAAAATAATTATTTTCATGTTATTGCGCTTCATTAAATACGGCAGTATTACAAGAAACTGTAATGATTGATAATATTCCAGAACAATATACATAGTACCAACCAGAGTTGCAAAAATCCTAAAGTAAAAAATAATGCATTTGTCATTTTTTTTTTATGAAAATGTAATTCTGGTCCTTTGTGCATTAAAAATATATTTTCAATGTAAAAATATTCAATCCTCATTAAACGATTTAATGAGTAGTGTAACAATGCAGTATCCATTGAAAAAATTTTAATGAGTAACGAAACATACATTATTATTCATTAAAAAAAAGAAAAATGTGTATCAATGACATCGGTCATTAAAACAATACAAATCTCAAATAAGCTTACTTTTAGAAACTTGAAATACTTTAGTGATTTTTTTCCCACTGAACTAATTTTCAGGAGTGTTAATAGAAATCTAACTATTTTATTGGTCTTTGAGATGAATTTTTTAAGATTTTTCGATTTTCCAAAAATTTTTCAATATTTGAATAAATTTCAATTCTAATTTTTGATAAAATTTTCTTTGGAAAAAATCTGAATTTTTAAAAAATTTTTGAATTTTTGAAAAAATTTTGAAAGAAATTTGAATTTTCGAAAAAATTTGTGGCTTATATCCGGATTTTCGCAATGTCGTTTATTTTATTTGCTATTTTGACATATAGCTAACCTTAAATTTGTTAAATAAAATCATCAGTTTCGAATTCAGCCAAATTGGAAAAGGCTATGAAATTAATAATTACCAGATTCTTTTCCTAACTGAAAATACTTGAGTCCATTCTAATTGAGTTACCGTACATAAACACGTCCCTAACAAAGTACCAAAAAACTTCCACCCATCCATAATTCAGCAATCCTTCAAACATATAATATCCGAATTTCCTAACACCTCTCTTATTTTTACCGATGCCTCGAAAACAGAAACAAGGAATACAGCAGCATATATTTGTGAAAACAACAGATTTGTCATTCGATTACCACAAAATTGCAGTATTTACACAGGAGAGACAGTTGCTATATTAGAAGCTCTTAAATTATGCATAGAAAACGATAGTAGTTCATTTTTAATAATCTCTGATTATTTAAGCGCACTGTCAGATTTGAAGAAATTGTATCCAACACATCCCATACAACAACAAATTAGGACAAAACTGTATAAATTACAACAAAATGGTGAGAATATATCGTTACTATGGGTACCGTCACATATGGCAATACTAGGGAATGAAGAAGTTGACCGCCTAGCGTGTCAATATCCAACTATCAATGCACCTATGCTAGAAAAATATCCACAAATGAATCACAAATCCACAATCAAAACGTTGATAGATCAACAATGGCAGTCTATTTGTCATAAAACAAATGAAAAATTAAAAGAGATCAAACCACAAGTACTGCCTTTTTCCCATTTCTCCCTAAGTAATGTGCTAGGAGGACGTTAACAATCGATGACGCACACCAAGAAGGGTATTATTTGAACCATATCACACCTGTGACCGAGTTCTTGAGAACCGGGTAGTAGAACAACCGAGAGAAAGTGTACGTGGTTCTATGGATAATGGATGTATGGTATTCTTCAACGTCAATCTATAGAACGTCCAGCTTCTATTGGATAAATTGAAGGGATCAGCCAAGGAGCACGGAATAATTTGACAGTTTTGGGAATTCATTAGATTAGACGTTGTGTACCAATAACCTCACTTTTCCATTCTCGATAAGAGACTATGTGAAATGTTCGACAATCGGTGAATTATATTATTATTTCAACACTGGGTTATTATTTTTTATTATCATATAAAAATAATTGTACCTATTTGTGAATGATTAAAAATTTCAAATTAATGATGACTAATGGAAATCCACATGACAGATTCAAATACGCGAATCATGGAGACTAGACATAAGGAGCACAAACTCTGTATATAAAAAGTGTCCTCGAAATGCGTTAAATTGTGATGGCGCTCGTGTAGCAAAATGGTCTGAAACGTTTAGTTGGAATGTCATGGTAAATTATTTGAGGTTATGTAAATGGAGATGGTTTGTTTATTTTAACTAGGTTACATTTTACGCTTGGTTTTAGCAAATACCAAGGAAAAATTAATCTCGCGTAGCTGGTGCTATGTTTGGTTAAAGGTAAGTTTCTTCAATATATTTATATAATTGTGTTGCAAAATAGTAATGAATAAAAAATATTCCTCATATTTCTACACATTAGGCACAAATATGTACCCATCAATCACTGGTTTTTTCTGTTGTTACAGATAATGCCTATTCGGTGATATTTTTTTATCATTTTAGTCTACCTTGACAACTTTTCACAACACTCGTTTCTACAATTGTTAATTTAGAATCAACTTTTATGAGATTTTGCTAGGTTAACTTGGTCGGCATACTCCACTCTTTCCTCAGACCAATTTGCTACTCTCACGCCATCTACTATTCAATGCTTTTCGCGGACATTTTTTCGACATTTTTCCTATACAAGTTTGTGCTCCTTATATCTAGTCTCCATGACGCGAATGGTGTATATGAAAAAATTTAGTTTTATGGTTGGTCAAGAAATTTGGCATTGTGGCACTGTGGCTTTATTCCCTGTTTCATGCTACCTCCTCGATGTTCCAGAATGCGTAATAATGGTCACGTTCATCCCAAAAAAGTTGATCAGGTAGTGATTTTTAAAGTGATCCATCAGTTCGTAATTCTGCTGAACGTGCTAATGACACCATCGACATATATGTCAAATGTCAATGAATACAACAAAAACAACTCAATTTTATTTGATATATACGACTGTTATGAAATGGGTATTACTTCTAGCCATTAAAAAATGGGAGTTAATCACAATAAATTGAACTCACCACTTTGGAGCTTACTATGGAGAGTTGAACTTCCTGACACACTATACAGATTATTATCAAAATTATAAGTCACTTCCAGTTGTTCATTCATTTCCACTGGAATACATACTTAAATCGGTAGCGTGTAGCGTATTTTAATTCTTATTGAAAAAATGACGACTGATACCACAGCGCTCAATCTGATCAGTTAAGAAAAACACGCGTTCAGCAGGAAATTGGTGATCGCTTCGGTAGCGCTACGTTGTGATGAACGCGACCATTGATCTTGAGAGAACTGCAGTGAATAATTAATGATAGAGGAATGATTTCCGAGGAACGTTCGATTCTATAGCCGCCAATAATTGATGCACCGAAATCTTTCAATATGCTTTACTGATAATAACAAAAAACAATAAGTTAAATCGAATGTAAATTTTCACTTACTTTCAAGAAAGAAATTCGGATATCATCTTCTAATGTGCCAGTATCAGATCTACCATTTTCAGTTATAATCATTGGAGGATTTCCATATGTCCTAGCGATCCATTTAACAAGTTCACCTGAACCCCATGGTGTCACCTGAATAATAAGTCCGGATTATAATGAGATTGAAAATGTTTATTTTGAGAAAGTTTCATACAAAAAGCACACAATAAACAGTGGAATAGTAAATTGTGTCATATGGGCAGACAATGAGCTTTGGTAGCTCGAGACTATTAGAAGCACGAACAAGCGTAGTGATGTGAGGGCAGCTGATGGTTAAAGTGGGAATTATAAACTTTACGTTCGCGTTCAGCTCGTCGTTGGCAGTTGGCAGTTCAGTTCAGTTGAAGTTAAACTAAATGGATTACACAATTACGTTTATAAACTCAGTCCGCGTTCAGTTCGCAGTTTCCATTACGCCCGTCACGTTGCGTCCGCGTTCCAGAATGCCAAGATTTAAGTTCGCAGTTGGCAGTTCAGGTAAACCAATCAAAACGAAAGTTTTGCACCACGTGAGAAACGTCATTGTCAGCTGTTTAATGTACTCATCTTTTTCTGTTTTTTTTTTCTTAAAAGCAGCATATAATGAATATGTTGCAGCCCAAATACACTTGAAATCAAATAAATATTTCAATTCATCTTTATTTTTTACAAAACAAAATATACTTAAATAAAATCAGCTGAGATCTATCAAAATTGTCAAAATAATTTTCAACCACTCAAATCCCTAGCAGCCAACTGGAAGTTGTGAGGTTTATAAACGCAAAAATTTACCAACTAAACTGAACTGCAGAATGGAAACGACGCGAACGACGCCAACTGCGAACTGAACGTGAACCTAAAGTTTATAATTCCGCCTTAAGGGCTGCTTAGGCATTCTCAACCTACCTAACCAGAAAACCAATCGTATGAATCTTATAATGCCATCATTTTTGGATATTTTCACTATATGTCACTTGATGACTTTAAAGTTTCACGTGAATATTTGATTTAAACGTCAGTATGTCACAGCTCTTTTCCATTGTTTCCATTTTCTATTGTTTGGTTTATTTGGTAGGCGAAAAACTGTTGTGTGTCACACATGCAAAAAGCGCTTCAGCAGCTCTGAACAATCAGCTCCCCCTTCTTCACTACCATAATGTACCTACTGTTCAATTTCTTCCTTGATAATCCTTATCCCGAAACGTTACTAAGGAAAATTATTCCCAATATTTTATGTTTTGGGACAAATTAGTGGTACTTGAAGCAGGTGTAGCTAATTGGAATGCCCTTTCAACTTTAGAAAGGGTTTTTACCACTTGAATTTTTTTTGCCAAGAAATAAGAAAAGTTACTTCCAGACTTACTAATATTTTTTTTACAATACTCACAAAATGTGACAGTGCCTTGTTGTATGTATGTATGTGTGATTTTTGGGGTGACATTCACTGAGACCTAAAAGGACAGTGCCTTGTTAGTTGAACCTATCTATGATCCTATAATCCTATAATCTCTACGTAAGAGAGATATAAGAATGCATCTGGAAAGAGGTTCTTTGGCTGGTCATGTTCCCTCTCTAAGTCGTATGATAGATTTTGAAGGGATCAAGATTATATCTATAGCGAAAGATTTTCTCAACAATATTTTGTCTGAGCATTTACTGAATGATTGTACCTCCATCGTATTCTATGAAATAAATATTTCAATCGTTGGTTAATGTTATAATAGTCTCAGTATTTCTTCTTTTGTACTTCATATAGAGGAAGAGCCTGTCCTCAACCCATTTTCAAATCTCGACTTCCAGGTAGATTCTCACATTCTTTATATTTCTACTTGTCCACTTTAAATTTTTTCAAATAAGTGCATGTTGACTTGTGCTCGTAATGAAAGCTGGACTTTCTTATCTCCCAAATTTGAATTGCACTGTACATTCACGAATAGTGCAACTTATGAAATTGTTGTTGTTGGGCTGTTATATGAAGTATGTTTTTTCTTACTTTGTAGCTCCCCGAAGATAGCATGTGAAGAGGGATGTGAGATTACGGTGTATGCGGTCGATGTCTGTTTGATATGTACGCCAAAGGGAGAGGTGGAGATAGAAATAAAGGTGGAGAGGATGTGTATGAAGATTGTGGAGAAGATAGAGCGGTGTGGACTGGAAGTGGCTGAGAGTAAGACGGTGGGGCTACTGGTGAAGGGGCGGAGCAGGGCAAGGGAGGTGTGGGTGATGGTGAAGAAAAAAATAATTCGGATGAAGGAAGCAGTGAAATATCTGGAGGTGTGGTTGGATAGCCACTCATCCTTCAAAACTCATATGTTGAAGGCTGCACAGAAGGCAAAAGTAAGGGCAGCGTGGCTGGGGAGATTGATGGGTAATGTAAAAGGACCGGGTGAATGGAAGAGGAGGATAATTGGTAGGACGGTGGAGCAGAGTATGCTGTATGGCGCGGAAATGTGGGGTGAATGCGAGGGTTAAACCACTCCTGCGGGTGCAGAGAGGAATACTTCTGAGGGTGGTGCAGGCGTACAGGACAGTGGGTGGACTGGCAGCAGCAATGCTGTCACGGTCCTATCCACTGGACTTGATGGCTAGAGCCAGACAGAAACGCTGGAGGGGTGCGAGCAGAAAGGAAGTACAGGAATTGATGGATGAGGAAATGGAGAAAAGGTGGGATGAGTATGAGGGCGCGCTAAAAGGAGTTATTGGGTGGACCGGAAATTTGGAGAGGTGAACTACTTCTTGACGCAGGTGCTCACAGGGCATGGGTCGAGAGTGGGTTACCTTCACAATATTGGGGAAAGAGAAACTGGAGTGTGCGAGAGATGTGAAGTGGAGGATGATGTGGGACATGTGTTTAGATGCTGGAAGAATGAGGAAGTTTTGAACAAGTTGGAAAAAAAACTAGGAGAGGCCGTGTATTGGGAAAATATGGTGGAGATTATGTTGAGGGGCGAGGTGGAATGGATGGAGATAAGTGGCGAGGTGGAGAACATGATTAGGGAAAGAGAAGGACTCGCTATGGCATGAGAGGGGTGGAAGTGATAAAAGGAAGAAGATGAAGGAGAGTGTGTGAGGGATCGCCGCCCGTCTTGAAATATGCTAGGGTAGGGGTTCCCCGAAGATGTGAATAAGGAATCTTGGAAATCGAGCCCACGGAAAATGTACTTATGAATAGCCTGTACCTGGGTGCATTTCTTGAGTTCTAGCTTACCACCCAAAACAGTATGGCATACAAATCCAAGTTAAAGTGAGGGTTGATAACTGAGGGATAAAATACTTAATGTCACCATCCTTACTCCAAAACTCGATGAAAATTTATGATGATTGGAGTATTCAAAGCATTATTTTAAATACACATTTATTTTGCTCACCCTCATCCAAGTGTCATTTGTTTTCTCCCAATCATCTGGTTGATATTGGTAAACTTCACAATCTTCATTCAAACCTTCACCATCTGGATCGGGATTTTCGAGCGGTCTCACCAAACTGGACGTATACGTATTAATACCCAATAAATCAACTGTACCTCTCAATTTTATTTTCTCTCCTTCAGTAAACACCGGAAGTCTAGATTCTGGATAACCTTGGGCGAGACTGCGTCTTTCTATGTTCTTCTTGACAATATCTGGATAGTCACCGGTGAATAGGGGACTTGCGAATATACCAAACTGGAATAACAAAATAATGTCTTCCATTTAATCACACATATTTATCAGATATCTACAACTGTAGGTGTTTGAGAAGTGAACATTAGTATAGTTGGATTCTTCCCAATTCCCAATTTTTATATTGTCTTAAAGATAGAAAGAAAAAAGCTTGGACAGGTCGATTTTTATGATTATGATTTATGATTCTCAAACTTTCTTAATATCAACGATGAGGGCCTTCTAACGATTGGGTATGCCTATGACATCGTAGTCCTTGTTGTTGAAAGGCACATTACCGTTCTCAGGGACCTCATGCAAAGGGCTCTGAATAGGGTACATGGGTGGTGTAACGAACATGGACTTGCAGTAAATCCTGCCAATGCTGAGATAGATGCTTCCACCAAGAAGAGAGGTATAAGACCTGAGGGTCTACATCTTGGTGGAATACCACTACCGGTGGTTCAACAGGTGAAGTATCTAGAAGTGATCCTTGATGAATCACTGACATGGAAGGCTCATCTTGATAGTCGCCTAAGCAAGGTGAGAAACACGTATTGGACTTGTAGGATAGCCATTGGTCCGAGGTGGGAAAAAACGATAATATAGTTTTATAGAGTGATCATGCTGTCTATGCTCACATATGCGGCTCTGGTCTGGTGGCCGAGGGTAACCTTGGTCACGGCTAGATCGCAACTGACACGCCTTCAAAGGGTGGTCAGTCTGGGGGCAATTGGCTGCATGAGGACTACACCAACTGCTGCGATGGAAGTGATCCTTGGCCTTCGGCCTCATCACCATGTGATCGAGGCTGAGGCGAAGAGTGCTTTCCTGCGCTTGAAGCGTCTGGGATACGTGCGAAGAGAGGGATAGTGCAGACACGTCAATAAGCTCCGGCTCCTGGAAGATATTCCAGTTCTGGCTCGAGCGTCTGACAAATGCTTGCGCAAGTACTACCTCGCAACCCCATACAGGGCTATGATCCGGGATAGAGAATCTTGGGATAAAGAGACGAGTACACAGCCTCATGGGACTGTCTGGTTCACAGATGGCTCATGCTCTGGTGACAGATCAGGGGCTGGAATTTACTCCAGGAATCCAAGTACTCAAATCTGTATACCATTGGGTGATGGTGTATCTGCATATCAGGCCGAGATATACGCTATTTTGGAATGTGCGCAGATAAACCTTGACAGAGGTTATGTGGATCGACGCATAACCATATACACCGACAGTCAGGCAGCAATTAAAGCCTTGAGAACGACTTGCTGATCTTGCAAGTCGGAACGCAGTGCGGCTAGAATGGATTCCGGCCCACTCTGGTTTTGGATGCAACGAAATGGCGGATGCACTGGGCTCCTTTCTGCGGCCCGGGCCCGACCCTCGACCTAACAAAACAAACAATACGCAAGGAGACGAGGAAGTGGCTGAGGAACCAGCACCTCGCTCATTGGAATGCTCTGCAGGGTCCTAGACAATCTAAACTTCTACTGAAGGCATGGACTGATGGACATGCTGGGGCAGCTATTGAACTACCAAGGAGTAGGTTGAGGAAGATAGCAGGACTCCTAACAGGGCACTGCTGTATGAGGAAGCACCTCTAAAACCTAGGAGTAGAGGGAAGTTCCCTATCTAGGGGATGCGGCATGACTGATGAAACGTCAGTCCATGTTCTCTTAAAGTGTCCACACTGGGTTGTATTACGCAGGCGAATCTTCGGAGTCCCTGTCATGGCTCCTGGAGACACAAGCAGGCATCCACTGGAAAAGGTTGTGGCCTTTATTGAAGGGCTCGGCTTCATGGATGTCTAGGTAGCAGGAATGGCACAATGGGCCCGCCAGTGGCTTCAGTGCCGGAACCATGACTTTAGTTTGGCTAGGTCAAGGCTCGCCTGCACATTCTGTAGTAGTAGTAGTAGTTCTCAATATAACATGACACAGTCGAAAAACTGATTTTGAAAATCACTCAAAATTAACAATGTTGCAGTTCCGTGTAACAATGTAATTTGGAGTATTGCGTTGTAATATGTACTTCGTCACAATTTAATGGAACTTGTTGGTTTTACTGAATTTTATAGTTGGGAATTAGACGTTCCAGGATAAAGACACTGACGGAAAACTTCCCATACATGTTGAGCTACAATCCTAGTTGAGGTGGAAATTAGAAATACACAGAAATACTGAAATCTGCTTAATGTCGGACAGGGAACTGTTGCTCATTTTGGACCATGCCTATGTCAAAAAAATTCACCAACAAAACTCGAATACTGCCTGTATATTCATTTTCCAGGGAGTACCCCAAATAGGGGAGATAATCCTCTCGAAGTTCACAATAGGCCTTCAAGAGAAAGTATTACAATGGCCAAACACATTTATAGTAACGATAGGTTGAAATGGGCCATGAACACCTTTTCACCTTCCAAGGCACCAGGAGCAGATGGAATTTTCCCAGCATTGCTCCAGGAAGGACAAGACGAAATTCTACCGCATTTGATTAGGATTAGTCGAAGCAGCTTAGAACTGGGTTATATACCTGAAGCATGGAGAAGGGCAATATTTACCTTCATTCCAAAAACTGGAAGAGGGACAAAACAAACCCGAAATCCTTTCGACCAATTAGTCTAACATCGTTTGTACTTAAAACCATGGAAAAGGCTATTGATAACCATATTAGAACGGAAATCCTAGAGAGACTACTTCTCCACCCATGGCAGCATGCTTACCGGGCAGGCAGATCTCCTGTGGAACAAACACGAAGAGGAGATTACATACAAGGCAAAAATGGCTATAATGGTGTGCAGAAATCTGGCAGGAAGAAACTGGGGCTGTACCCAAAAATCCTAAGCTGGATGTACACTGCCATAGTGAGACCAATTATCACTTATGGAGCCATTGCGTGGAGTAGTAGAACGAGCCTATTGACGACGAGAGAAAACCTCTCCAAAATTCAAAAAATAGCCTGTATATGCATTACAGGAGCAATGAGAACATGCCCAACGGCAGCCATGGAAGTGATTCTCAACCTCACTCCTTCACATATGGTGGTGGAAAGTGTTGCAGAAAGAACAATATACAGACTAAGTAGAGAGGGAATCATTAAAAAAAACCTCCCCACTTCTTAGAAATCAGACAACCTGGGACATGCCACAAGACGGTATAATGAAAAAGTATATTTTTTCGAAGAAATTCGTTACGAAAATGATCAACAAGAAGGAATGGGATCCAAATACCATTACCAGACTTGGAAAGAATGCCATTCAATGGTACATAGACGGCTCAAAAGCAATAGAAGGAACTGGGATAGGAGTGTTCGGGCCAGGAACCAAACACTCTGGAAGCTTGGGAGAAACCCCAAGTATCTTCCAAGCGGAAATCCACGCCATAAGAAAATGCACCCAGTTTAATATTGATAAAGTATACAGAAGACAAAGGATTATCATAATGTCGGATAGTCAAGCAGCCATTAAGGCACTGAGCTCTTGTGTAATCAGTTCCAAAATGGTGTGGGAATGCCTAGACAAACTCAATGAACTAGGCACTAGAACTAGAACTAGAACAACATAGTCACCTAACTATGGATTCCAGGACACAATGGAATAGAAGGAAATGAAAGAGCAGATGAACAAGCGAATAGGGGGACTGAAATACCTTTCTGGGGGCCTGAACCCTTTTGCGGAATCAGCCCCAATGTAATATTGGGAGAAATAAGTAAAGCCGGGAAAAAGAGAAGATCTGACCATTGGAAAGATCTAGTAGGGCTAATACAATCAAAGACTCTTTGGGTGACTACAACCTGTTGAGATCAAAAGAATGCATAAGTCAAAGTAAAACTGCGCTAAGAGTTTTAACAGGGATCCTAACGGGACATTGTCGCTTTAATGGGCACCTGAAAAAGCTCAAAATAGTGGGGGAAGAAGAATGCAGATTTTGTGGAATGGAAGAAGAAACCTCCATTCACATACTTTCCAACTGCAGTGCACTTCAGAATCCTAGAGCACAGCACCTGGGAGATTACTGGATAGAAGAGGAACATTTGCCCAAGTTGAAGCCTGCAGACATCCTAAAATTTCCTCGGGAAATAGGACTGAAGGAACTACTAGTTTCCGAGACTTTCCTCAGAAACTGAGTAGAAGTAAGGGGGCACAATAGATCTTTCAGGTCTCAGTGAATGTCACCCCAAAAAAACATACATACTGTATATTGGACAGTCAGAGAAGAGTATAGTGAACATTACTGAAGCATTAGAGTTATTGCGGTCCTTCACAATACGAGATTTTGCCATCTTGAAATTCAACAATAATCAAATTGACTTTTGAAGCAGTAACATAATTGACAGTATTTGAGTGTGGGATTTGATAATTACCAAATTAGTTTGCCAGGGAACCAAAAAAGTCTATTAAGTGATTTCGGAAGCTCGACATGTCCGTTAAGCCTTTCCCTTGTATTGCTCATAATTCGTAGATTTTGGAGCCAAAGTGCTTTAACTTAAGTGTGTCTTGAGCTCCAGTTGCATTATGTACTGTCTAGTTTGAAAAAGTTCAAGTTATTATGTATTGTCCCGTGAAGAGGTATCTGTAATGTGGTTGTTACGGGGTGGTATTCGACGTGGAGCGGCCTCTCAACTGATGGTGTTGCTGGTCACTCGGAGGGTCATCTTACAGGGATAAAACAACTACCTGTAGCACTGGGATACGTTCTATTTATTACTTAAGCTTACTACTATACATTATACCACTTATTACTTATGAATTGTGATATTCATATTCTAACATTCACATTAACATTAACATTAACACTAGTATTGATAGTGGTTCTTAAAACACTATCGTTTGCATATTTATACGACAAGTCAAGTTCGTCATATTAAACGCATATTAAACGCTCTGAACTTGACTTCGTACGTGCGACCTTCCTACTTCTATTTATGTACCGATTCAACGTTCCTATGATCTATTAAAATCAGCTTCAAGGGAATTTCTGTCTTTTATTTAAATATCATTGTTAACCTATTAAATTGACCAAAAGGCATCACAATTAATTACGACTCCAGACTGATAAGTAGATCCATGCTATGAATATTATAAAAGTCGACCTGCTTGAGCTTTCCTCTCATCATACAGGGTGGGGCAATCTTCTGACATCGGAGGATTACATAGTTGTGGTGAGGGATAAAACTTCATTATTATGTGTGAGCTAGTACAGTTACTGAGAGCACATTTTGAAAATATTTTCGATTCTACAGGGTGTTCCAAAACCACGTAGCAGCACAAACTTACATTTTTTTAAAATGGAACGTACTATATTTTGTTCAAGAATCAAAAAGATCTCACCAAGAGCGTTACAAAAATATAGCACTCTAACATATTATAAGGGTGTTTTACAAAGATATTGCCAATTATTAGCAAAAAAGACCTCCACTTTAACACTCTGCAAAACAGTAAATTAAAATAAATCAACAGATCTTAGTATTCAAATGTCATACACACATCATTGGCTGTGCTCAGTATTATTTACTTTTTTTATCTGTGGCTTCTTTAATACAGGGTGGAACAAAACGCAAATCAAGCAATATCTCTAAATTTTCAAATGAATCACCCTATAAGTCTTTTTACAATTTGTTAGTACAATTAATAACATTTCAAACGATGTAGTACATTTAGGACATAAGTTAATGGAAAATCGTAAATATTTCATGACAATGGTCAAAAACAAGTATTTCACGTACACAAATAAAATGGTATTAAATTTTTACATACAACCTCTTGTAAATTTTAACATTCCTATGGCATTTTTTAATCGTGATTTTGGATGCATCTACAATATCTAATCAATGGAATAAAATGTTTTCTAATACCGTAGGTACCTGGAATTACCAAAAATTCCATATTTATTCATGTTTCACTTTCAAGAATTGTTATTATAGGCTTGTTTGAGAATGGGCGAAACATAATCAAGCCATATTTTTGATTATATGAAGTGGGCTACTATCAAAATAGTATCTACTAATAAATGTCAAAGAAATATTGCTGTATTCTTCGTTTGTGTTTAGGAAGTTGATTCAAACACAATAGTTAACTTGTGGTTACAACAAGATGGAGCATCTGTATATCAGAAATTTCACCGACAGGTGGATAGGACGTGGTGGACTAATTTCGTGGCCTCCTCGCATCAAGCAACTTGTGTATCAAACGGAGCCTACTACCAGAGAAGACGTGAAAGAAAGGATTCGTAACGCATTTTCCACAATAACTCCAGCTATGTTGGAAAGAGTAAGATCCTCGTTTTTGAAAAGAATTGTATGCAAGTAAATGGTCGCCATTTTGAACACTTAGCATAAACTACTATACTTTTTATGTAATGTCAATGTTCATTTATGTAAATGTGAGTGTTCTTATAATGTTGGTTTTCATAATTGTTAGTTTTTCAAAAATAGAAAAAGTTGGAAAATAAATTACAAGCTTGCGTTTTACATAACTAAGATATACTGTTTGTGGTGACTTAAGTAATTATTTCGTAAAGACTACAAAACTGCTTTCATATTTATTAGTACTATAATGACATTAGCCTACTTACAGTAAACAAAAATATTTCTTCCAACATAATTCCTTCTTTCCTTCCTCTAAATGGTAAGAGTAGAAGTCAAAGATATTTAAGATGCATCCAAAATTACGATTAGAATTTATGCCTTAGAAATGTTAAAATTCACAAGATGTTGCATGTGAAAATTCAATACCATTTAATTTGTGTATGTAAAATACTTGTTTTTGGCCATTATCATAAAATATCTACGATTTTCCATTAACTAATGCCCTAAGTTTACTACATCGTTTGAAAGTTTACTAATTGTACTAACAAATTGTAAAAAGACTTATAGGGTGATTCATTTAAAAATTTTGAGATATTGCTTGATTTGCATTTTGTTTCACCCTGTATTAAAGAAGCCACAGATGAAAAGAGTAATTAATACTGAGCACAGCCAATGATGTGTGTATGACTTTTGAATACAAAGATCTGTTGATTTATTTTAATTTACTGTTCTGCAGAGCGTTAAAGAGGAGGTCTTTTTTGCTAATAATTGGCCATATCTTTGTAAAACACCCTCATAATATATTAGAGTGCTATATTTTTGTAACGCTCTCGGTGAGATCTTTTCGATTCTTGAACAAAATATAGTAGGTTCCTTTTAAAAAAATGTAAGTTTGTGCTGCTACGTGGTTTTGGAACACCCTGTAGAATCGAAAATATTTTCAAAATGTGCTCTCAGTAACTGTATTAGCTCACACAAAACTATAAAGTTCTATCTATCACCACAACGATGTAATCCTCCGATGTCAGAATATTTCCCCACCCTGTATATTTGAATATAATAAAATATTCCAACACACTGTGTAGTGAAAATATTACCACCCTTTTTTCTACTTGCAGCTACCACTTCCAAAAGTCAATAGTTACTTTTTAGATTCTTATATTTCGGGAATATTTTTCCTTATTTCGCATAATTAATACCTCTTTCAAAATTTGCTCAATCTTTTACCAATCTACAGGGTGTAGTGTAATTTGAACGCAAGTTGCAAAAAGATGGAAATATTTCCAAGGAATATATTTTATACCATTTTTCGCGGAATATCAACAGAACCCTGTATACACAATAAATAAAACGTACAAACTCACAGTAAACTGCAAAAGGGTTTCAGATGCATCCAAATCAGCTTGAAGAGTTGGATCCTCTGCCTGGAACCAGCTTGAATCGATGACAATTCCCACTTGACCTGATTTGAAACAAAGAAAATGAATACCGTATATTTCTTGTGAGTGTGAAAGCAAAATAGTTGTGTGCAGGTCATCTCATTAAACTCACAATTCCCAATTCGACCAAAAATTGGTACAGTGAATTGAATGAAAATAAGAGGCATTCTAGATACTTCCAACATTGTTCATTGAAATCTACAAATATACACCTGGGGAATAAATTCATGGGAGACTGGACATGTAATGTTATTGTGAAATTGCATATTGCCAATTCGTGCGACATTAATACTTTATCTATAATCACAAAACACACAACTCTCCAACTTACACATAAAACATTTTCGGAATTTCCATGATAAGTTTGTTCCCAGCATAGATAGGAGAATTAACTCGTACGGGAAAATAAATAAAATATTTCCTCAAAATCGTTTATCTGAGTAGTTTGTTTTTTCACCGCAGATTCGTGCACTGCATCTTCTGGACCCACTTGGAACAATATTAACAATAACCCCAGTTTTTACATATGACAATAGTCAAATAGAGAACATTACTGATTACAAAAGCTTAAAGTGAGAGCTAGAAATATTAAAATTGTGAAAAGCTGAAAAAAGACAGGGTTTTCGTTGTTGAAAATTATTGCAATACTGGTTGGTGTTGCAGATTATTTGAAACGAAGAAGCAAATTGCAAAATTATATGGTTTTATAGCAATTCAGGGTGTTCTTAAGGAGCAGATTATCTTTGAAAGATATACTGCAATTCGTTGACTACAGTAATTCGATCCGTACATTTTTGTCAGCGCATAACTTCTGAACTAGTCATGACATCAAGAAGCTAAACGGCTTCAGAAATTAGAAATTTTTTTTTACGCTAATGCCAATTTATTGATTCCAAAAAAAAAACTTGCTCCTGCTCCCAATTGCTCCTTTTAGCGCGCCCTCATACTCATCCCACCTTTTCTCCATTTCCTCATCCATCCATTCCTGTACTTCCTCTCTGCTCGCACCCCTCCAGCGTTTCTGTCTGGCTCTAGCCATCAAGTCGAATGAATAGCAGCGTGACAGCATTGCTGCTGCCAGTCCACCCACTGTCCTGTACGCCTGCACCACCCTCGGAAGTATTCCTCTCTGCACCCGCAGAAGTGGTCTAGCCCTCGCATTCACCCCACACTTCCGCGCCATACAGCATACTCTGCTCTACCGTCCTACCAATTATCCTCCTCTTCCATTCTCCCGGTCCTTTCACATTACCCATTAATCTTCCCAGCCACGCTGCCCTTACTTTCGCCTTCTATGCAGCCTTCAACATATGGGTTTTGAAGGATAATTGGATATCCAACCACACCCCCAGATATTTCACCGCTTCCTTTATCCGAATTAGTTTTCCCTCCACCATCACCCCACCTACCTTGCCCTGCTCCGCACCTTCACCAGTAGCTCCACCGTCTTATCCTCAGCCATCCACACCGCTCTACAAAATAATATATTATATATCATATATTACTCAACCTACATAAATTCTTCAATACAAAAGTTGTTGAAAAAGTCCACCATTCATGTCAATACCTTTATGCCTTTATGCAAGTGTAGTTGAAAATTTGAAAAGAGTCTCTCAACATTTGTGGTTGAATATTTTCTATTACGTTTCTTATGTTTTGTTTCAGTTCCATTAAATTTTGTGGAGAAGAGTTATCACATATTTCTTAAACATATCCCCAAAAGAAGAAATCGGGAACAGTTAAATTTGGAGGTATGGTGACCATTCAATAGAACCTGCTCTCCCTATCCATCTATTAGAAAATGTTTGATTTACAGAATCTCTTGCTACGTGAGAATAGTGCGGAGGTGCGCCATCTTGTTGGAAGTAGACCGTCTCAATCATGCCATCTTGCATAAGTTGGGGATAGAAGTAAGTCTGCAACATATCTGTGTAAACTGCACCAGTGACAGTTCGTTCAGCGAAGAAGAAGGGTCCATAAATATTTTCCTTAGACATACCACACCAGACATTCACCTTAGGTGAATCCCTTTCAAACTCATTGTAAACACGAGGGTTTTCGTCGGCCCAGATTCTACAGTTATGTTTGTTCACTTAACCATCAAGGAGAAATGTAGCTTCATCAGACATGATTAATGCAACATTAGGATCTATTCTGAATGAATCCAAAAGAGTTTCGCTTATAAATAGACGTTTGTTGTATGCCCCTGGAACAATTTTTTGGGAAATATGTAGTTTGTATGCCTTCATTTTTAAAATTCTTAATACTTTATGTACCTTACCGTATGACATTTCTAACGCACTGGCCATTTTTCTCATGGAAATGGAATTGTTGTTAACAGTCAAAATTTCTGCCAACAAATCATTATCATAATATTGAGTACCTTGACGGAGGATTCCTTCGAAAAATTCGACAAAAATCTCTTTTTGTTTGTGTAACAGATTTGGTTTCTGCAAAAATTGTAACTGTACGTGCTTTTTCCCTATTTGTAAACAAACATTTTCAATGGGGATTTTTGAAAATAGTACAGAATTAAATAAGTAAAATAAATCACAATAAACAGAATTACTTGTCAATGACTAACAGTAGCAATCACATCACCCTTGATTATAGAGAAAAAATACTAAATCAGTATGTGGTACGTTGGGTTCTCCTTAAGCCGTTCAATTAAAACCGCTTCTCGATGTCATGACTAGTTCAGAAGTTATGCGCTGACAAAAATGTACGGAATTACTGCAGTCAACGAATTATAGTCTATCTTTTAAAGATAATCTGCTCCTTAAGAACACCTTAAATTGCTATAAAACTATATATTTTTAAAAAGAAGAAGCTTCAACCTATTCGACGGTACAAAAACATATAGGGTATTTCATATAAAATGTCTACGTTGATGATCTCCAAAAATTCAAGTTTTTTCCTGGAGTCTAGAGAAAAAATACAAAATTGGCAACAGCGTGGAAAAAATTTCTCAATACCTGAAGACGTTCAGTCAAAACCGTTTCTCGATATTTTAGTCGGTTTCCAAGTTATGAGCTTATAAAGTGTGTCGGGAATCAAATGATCACCCTGTATTTAGATGAATAAATTAAGAAATGATTATCATGTTGGATTGAGATTATATACCCTGCTTGTAAGAAGCACAATTTGAGAGATCTGGGAGGAAAAAGGTGAACTATAATTTGAAGGAAAACCAGAAGTTAATGAGGAAAAGCTGTGGAACTAATTTGAAAAATCACTGTTATGCCCTTCACACAGAAAAATATGAATTCAGCTGATATTCAGATAACATTAGAAAATGAAAATATAAATGAGGTGAGAACATAAATTCGGGCAAACTCATTAACACATGAAAATAATTAGGTATGTTTGCAATTATTGGTGCACTTCACCAATATCGATTACTTAAACCATAAGACATTGAAACTAATCAGTGACACCTATTTCTTAACAATCTTCAGCCACCCAATTTCCGTCTCGGCAGGAACAGGATTTTTTATTCAAAAAAATATCTCGTTGACATGGGTAAAGAAATCGCCATAATTGCAAATTCAATTAACATTCACTTCAACAATCTTGAATTTCTATAATAAATCACAGACACGACAAAATGCTTACAAGAAACTTCACGACAAATTCGCCTTTTCAATTGATACAACCTCAACCAGTTCGAGCAGTAATCAAACTGGAAAAATTGAGGAGTAAATAGCATTATACCCCGGAAATATTGAAGCAGATTCCATGTATCTATTGTCAAGAGCATGTTAGGGTAGATAAAAAAAGATCCTACTACGTTTGTAAATTTGCTGAAGTGGCTTCGACGGGAGAGCATGCAGAGCGGTAATCCTGATGTTGACATTGCTCTTCGCATTTGTCTGTGTACTCCAACAACAAACTGTACTGGAGAACGGAGCTTCTCATGTCTTCGAGAGTTGACAATGATTTTGCTGATCAAAACATTGAGGCAGATACAACGATTGCCCTGATACATGAGGATATCATGATGACTTTGCGAATATAAACGTTTCAAGAGTTCTCTCCATAATCATACTGTGTTTTACTGTGTGCTTCATTTTAACTATAATATCCTAACAATTTTTTGAATTTTATCATAAACTTGGAGTGAGGTGGCTTAAATGTCTTTCTTGCATGCAGAATTGATATCAGTCAAACTTTTGTAGAAGCAAAAATATTTTATTTTATTTTATTTTATTTTATTTTATACAGGGTGGGGCAATCTTCTGACATCGGAGGATTACATTGTTGTGGTGAGAGATAGAACTTCATAGTTTTCTGTGAGCTAATACAGTTATTGAGAGCACATTTTGAAAATACTTTCGATTCTATAGGGTGTTCCAAAACCACGTAGCAACACAAACTTACATTTTTTTGAATGGAACGTACTATATTTTGTTTAAGAATCGAAAAGATCTCACCGAGAGCGTTACAAAAATATAGCACTCTAATATATTATAAGGGTGTTTTACAAAGATATGGCCAATTATTAGCAAAAAAGACCTCCTCTTTAACACTCTGCAGAACAGTAAATTAAAATAAATCAACAAGTCTTTGTGTTCAAATGTCATACACACATCATTGGCTGTGCTCAGTATTAATTACTCTTTTCATCTGTGGCTTCTTTAATACAGGGTGAAACAAAACGCAAATCAAGCAATATCTCAAAATTTTTAAATGAATCACCCTTTAAGTCTTTTCACAATTTGTTAGTACAATTAATAAACTTTCAAACGATGTAGTAAACTTAAAGCATTAGTTAATGGAAAATCGTAGATATTTTATGATAATGGTCAAAGCAAGTATTTTACATATACAAATTAAATGGTATTAAATTTTTACATGCAACCTCTTGTAAATTTTAACATTTTCAAGGCATATATTTCAATCGTAATTTTGGATGCATCTACAATATCTAATCAATGAAATTAAATGTTTGCTAATACCGTAGGTACCTGGAATTACCAAAAATTTCATATTTATTCATGTTTCATTTTCAAGAATTGTTATTATAGGCTTGTTTGAGAATGGGCGAAACATAATCAAGTCATATTTTTGATTATATGGAGTGGGCTACTATCAAAATAGTATCTACTAATAAATGTCAAAGAAATATTGCTGTATTCTTCTTTTGTGTTTAGGAAGTTGATTCAAACACAATAGTTAACTTGTGGTTCCAACAAGCGATGGAGCATCTGTATATCAGAAATTTTACCGACAGGTGGAAAGGACGTGGTGGACCAATTTCGTGGCCTACTCGATCTCCAGATCTCACACCGATGGATTTCTTTTCATGGGGATACATCAAGCAACTTGTGTATAAAACGTAACGCATTTTTCACAATAACTCCAGCTATGTTGGAAAGAGTAAGATCCTCGTTTTTGA
>CAJUYG010001305.1:0-17649 GCA_910591675.1 Galerucella calmariensis
ACCAAATCTTAGCGACATTTTTAATCCAGTTGTCAGTTTGACGTTTAATTAATTTTTAATAAAAAATAAACACCAAACTGAAAACACCACATGTAGGGTATTATCGCTGTAATACAGCGGTGATTGGATGAAATTTGACACATGACTTGAAATTAAGTAATTTTATTGGTTACTATATTCAGTAAAAAATTATCAGTAGTAATACCCCTAGGGTCTTGATAATACCGAGATAATTTTGTCAAAGAGAATGCTGAAAGCGTGTTGTTTGATAATAGGGCTATTATCTTTGAGCAACACGCTTGAAGGATTCTCTAAATTAAGTAATTTGATTGGTAACTATATTCAGTAAAAAATCATAGTGATAAGATCCCGCTTCATATGGGATTTTTCATTCAGGAGAGTAATATTAATTTACATTTACACTAGAAAAAGTTAGTTACTATAATTTTCCATTTTAATAGTTAATTTTCTAAGGATATTTCAACCGGCGTTATTTGGTCGCAATGCTATTTTGTCGAGGACTATTTTGTCCGACGCTGTTTTTATTCTGCGCTATTTTTGTGCGGCGCTATTTTGTCCTGTGCTGTTTTTGTCCAGCGCTATTTTGTCCGCCGCTGTTTTAACCTAGCGCTATTTTGACTGACGCTATTCTGCTACAGTTCCCCTTATTTACTCCATTAATAGATGTGTCATATTAATGGGAGATTGGACCATCGAACGTAGATAACTTTATTACTCACCTTTCTGCTGAGTATCTCGCTGGTAATTCCAATAAACCAACGTTTTGACATTAGACGTTTCGAAAAGTAGGAAATTGTGACATTTTAACTAAAGTTATGGTTCGTTTTGATGAATTATTGAATTATTTTCCTTATTTTGGTTCGAAAATGTGGATAAAAATATGTTTAAAAAGATGATCCAATTATTGCCTCTTTATTTACATGCATTTAAATGTCATTGAAACATAATTTATGACCAAAATACAATAGAATTAATCTTTTTCGGCTCATTGCAATCATATTCCTCTATCTCCATGATGGTGTGTGTTCCGGTGAAAAAAAATTGTGTGTGGGTTGGAGAATTAGAGCCGCATAAAATCATCATTTGAACAAGAATAAAAGTAATTTTGTTTCAGTCGGATAAGCATGGAAAATTGGAACATCTGCTTCCATTAGATCTTTTCTGAATTGTTCTTGAATTAATGGAATTCCACGAATCTTCCGTTCCGGGATGAATGTTTGCGACGTTCACGCCCATGATCTCTGCTCAAATATACTCACCTCAATTTATAGCGGGAACATTTTTTTTCTTGCTCAATTATTTCGAATTGTGTTCTGCATCAGTTCAATCCAATTAAATATATTTATACTTTGTATAATCAAGTCTTAATTTAAATTAATACCCAAATAATTAGAAAGAAACCAAATAAAGAGATTTAAAAAAATGTGAAGTAGTTAAAGATAACTTGACGTTGGAAGAAGATGAATGCATATTGATTCTTCAAATATTGATATTGTATTAATAAAAGAGACTCTGATTGAACAGATTGTGGAGGTAATTCTGGAAATCGTAAAATATTTTATTGTCAAGAAGAATTTATTACTATATTTGTAATCACGGCTTTTATTACCGAACTCGAACTGGTGTGGAAACAAGCTGGAAACTTGTGTTGATATTAACAAACATCACAACGATATTTGACATCACGATTAAGTATAAATTAAGATAATATATTAAGATTGCGAAAAGCCTATTCGAGACATATGATTTACACAAGTACGACAAGGAAAATATGAGAAAAGCTAGATGAAAGAGAGAGAAGAATAATTGTTCGCCGTCAGCGTTGGGCGTGTATTCAGTTCCAACTAAACAGCTTATTTTGCATTTGACTTTTAACACGGGATAACGCTGTATTTAGTGGGAGAAAATCGAGATTGGTAATATTATTGATTTTTTCTTAAAGTGAGATCAACACAAATAAGAAAAAAATAAAGTAATTCAAGAGAAAATTTGGACAAATTACAATCTGCAATAAACATAATCTATACACTGCTTTCGATTCAACAATTATTGGTATTCAACATTGTTGCCAACAAAAATTGGGAATAAATTATGCAGATAAGTACATTCATCAACAGCGGTTGAAATAGGGGGCACTGAACACACGCCCATCTCTGAATGCGTACAATTATTCTCTCTTTTTCAAGTAATTTTTTTGATATTTTCCATATCGTTCTTGTGTAAATCGTATGTCGCGAATAGAACTTTCGCAATTTCCAAACATATTGTTTGGAAATTGGATCCGCCAGAGAATGATGAGAATTGATTAGTTGAAAAGATGAAATATTTTGATGTGTCATATATTAGTATCAATAGAAACTTGTACAAAAGGAATATTGACTTATTACATAGATTAAACGAAGATTATTTGGGTCTTCTAAATAATTTTTCAATAATTTTTTGTGTTATCGTAATATATATATATATATATATATATTTACGTCTATAGTACCAAGTGAGGCCCGGCTACAGGAAAATTGCGGAAGAAGTGAGGACCGCGACAAAGTGAGGACCAATATACGGTCCTCACTTTGTTCATGCCTTCAATCTTCACAAATATCAATCTCTACCAAGTTAAATCACTTTAACGATGAAAAAAAAATTGACCTCATTTTGTAGGCTTAACGTCAAATCACGTATACTGTGATTCTAAATTTCGCCACAGTCGGCGCTTTTCGTTGAGTATATATTTCGACCGTGTATATTCTGAGCTTCATGGTATGGCGTCCAGCGCACCAAGTGAGGACCAGAGATCTGACAACAAGGCTGGTCCTAGCTTTGTGTGCTGTATACATAATTTCCATGAAAATAATATCCTTTTACGTTCTAAATGTTTTTTCATTGAATGACAGAAGTTGTTCGTCTCACTACCTTAAAAATGAATTATTTTCATGAACGCTTCTGAACAAAGTCCGAAAATTGCTTGTTAGTTGCTATTAATTATATTGAGAGAGTATCGCCATTACTGTTAGTACTTTAGACATGTTTGATGAATTTGATCTGTAAAACAATACCAGAGTAGCCTAGTACAAAATTTGATCAATCCGATTTTAACGTCAGTTGTAAGATTAATGGTTTTATACAGGGCTGCTAAAAAGTCTGGCTTCAAGAGATTATCGTTGAAAAGGATAAAGGGAAAGATATGAAATTTTAGCACAATGAATGGGACTTCATCAAGCATATTTTGGAGCAAATGTCAAATGTTTTTGCCGTCAGCGTTCAGCATGCTGCCGACATCTCGATTTTTCCAAAAGGCAACCTAAGTATCACATAATTGCTTATTTCTTTCTCTTTTAAAAAATAATTGAAAAAGAACAATAAACTGAACTCACTCCACACTAACGCAAGACTTGCTACGTCGAATAATATGTACCTCTCAATTTATTTGTGTTAATTTGAAATTAGTAATAGTTTTGACAATTTCCACATAAATAATGATGTGGTTGAAGTTTTCAATGCCTACTATTGTTTTTTTTTTCAAGAATCTACCAAGATCAAATAATCAGTACAGTACAATTTATTAAAAAATAATAAAACTGATATTTCATAAGACAAAGGAAAAAATAGGCTTTTTGTGAATCATCACTCGACATTGGTTATCTGGAAAAATTCCAGGTACCGGCGGTACGCCAAGCGCTCACGTCAAAACCATTTTGGGCTTTGAAATATGCATAATTGAGTTTTATCAATCGACTCACAATTTCATATCATTATCATTATCATTTCAAAGATTATACCTTGTTGCAAGATTCCTAAGCAGCCGCTAACAACTGTTGGGTTTGAAGAGTTCATTGAATATTTGATATCAACTTACAAAACATTATCTTGAATGCAATTCAACATTTGTACTGATAGCAATCGTTTTATAAAGTAATGTGAAATAATGTTCTCACCTATAATCTAAATTTCTAGCTTTCCGCCGTAGAAACGACGACGGAAAGAATGTCTGACCAGTCAGGTAAATGCCGGTAAGGTATCGTAATAGCTCCTGAATCTTTCGAAAAAAAGTCATATTTGTGATTGTGAACCAGTGCGAAGCAGTGAACAGTGAAACGGAAGTTTTTGCAAAGAATTGGCTAAATGATAACAAAATCTTCGAAAATTGTCTTGTTCAGTTATAACGATAAATTTTCGAATTTATCCTGACCAAGACACTTTCAATGAGATTAAAATTTTTCTTATAATTTGAATAGTTTTTTCTATTCAAATCATTTGATTTGAAATAACTGTTAAAAGAAAAGATAACTGAGTATTTTAAACACAAGTGTTAAATAAACTACCCTTTTATATCCAGCCCTTTGTTATAAACAGGTCAAATTCTAGAGAAAAAAAATTTAAACACAATAAAGACCCTTACGCTCTCATACTTCCATTTTTTGTAACAATACAAGATAATACCTAATGTAGCGTGTCAAATGGAAAGTACAAGCCCATTCGACGTGTACCATTGAGATTGTTTATTAATCTTACCTACTAAAATGAACTATGAAATACCCCTCAATAAACAATAATACGAGCAATAATATCTATACTGTGTCGTTATAATATAATAAAGTTCCTGAATTTAACAATATAAATAATATATCTAATATCTACAGCATCGTTTATTTCTCAATAGGTAAGGGGCAGACCTTCCTAATAGGCCTGGTGAAAATTCCAGTCTCTGTTTTTATTTTAATAAGCCTAACCCTACCATCAGCCCCCGGAAAAATTTCAATTATTCTACCTTAAGGCCATCTTAGAGGAGGAATATTGTCCTCCTTTAACAATATAAGTTGATCTAATTTTAAATTTTTCGTAGTTCTTAGCCATTTTGGTCGGTTTTGTAATTGATTTAAATACTCCACCGACCACCGTTTCCAAAAATGTTGTTGGATTTTTGTGCATTTTTGCCATATTGAAAGCCGGTTTTCCGGAACAGTAGTTGTATCCTTTTCTAAATACGCATCCAGACTTTCCCCTATTGAAAAATGCCCAGGAGTTAAGCACAACAAATCTCCAGGATCATTTGAGAGTGGACACAGGGGCCGTGAGTTTAGTATCGCCTCAATTTGTGCCAACACTGTACTAAATTCCTCGAATGTGAGTTTTGCTTTTCCCAATCACTCGTAGGATATGAAATTTTGCGCTTTTAACCGCCGCTTCCCAAATTCCCCCCAATGTGGCGATCGAGGTGGAATAAATTTCCATTGTGTACCCTTATTTACAAAAAAGTCCACAATATTATTTTCATTTCCTTCATTTTTAAAGAATACATATAGCTCGTGTAGCTGATTTCTAGCGCCTAAGAAATTTGTCGCGTTGTCGCTATAAATTATGTTTGGGTTACCTCTTCGTGCAATAAAACGCTTAAATGTTAACAAGAATGCTTCACATGATAAACTTGTCACTAACTCTAAATGAATACATTTAGTAACCATGCAAATAAAAAATACAATATATGCCTTTATACATGATGCCCGCCTTGCCCTTGAATTTTTAATAAAGAATGGACCCCCAAAAGGACATATTTTGCTTGACCCAGTGCCACGTATTCATCAATAAACCCTTTATAATTTAAAAATAAATTATTATCCTTTACGAATCGTTTTTCTAAACTTAGAAATCTCCTTTTAGCTAACGTAAAGGAATCACCCAATTTCTCATATTCGTTAACTGATTTTAGTAACATATTTACCCGAAAAGACCCATTTTCTAAAATCTTTGTGGTATTATTAAAAATATTTTCTGCAAGTTCATCTGCAGAATTTATAATGTTATTACAACTGACTTCTTCAGATTCCCAAAACTTTTCCATCATTTTATTGATCTCCGACGAACTTGTCGACAAAGAAACATTTATTACGATCATAATTATTATTTGCACTTAAATACCCAATAAATTCCTCAGATATATTGCCAAACCAAAAAGTGTGTTTTGTAACACCGGCAAACCCCTACCTAATTTTATTATCTCTGGTGTGATTACCTCGTAATAAATATCGGCACCGAGAAGTATGTCAACTGACTTTTGTTTGCCAAAAAAAGGATCAGCCAAATGCAAATCTGATGGAATTCGAATTTTATTTATATCTATTTCTATTTGGGGCAGTTTCGATACAAAGTTATCCATTACTGAACAAGATATACTAAGTTCCTGGTTATTGAAGTCTTCAAAATTTCTTAAAGATAGTGTAATGTCAATCATTTCATAACACATGGCCCCTTTACCTGATATTCCCGAAATTTGAATAGTGCGTTTATAAGATGGATAAAGTAACCTTCTCGCTAACTTTGTTGTTATTAACGAACATTGTGCACGCTGTCTAATAAAGCAGTCGCTATAACGGATTTTCCGTTCCTATCCAACAAAAACACCTGTGTTGTAGCTAACATAACATAGTTAGACCTTCCTTGTGCCATTGCAGACAACGATTGAATTGAATTATTTAAAAGAGTTTTATTTTCCTCAACTGTTTGGTCAAAAATACCTCCTGCAGTTGCCTTATCCTGAGGTGCATGACTTTCCCAAAAGTTTCCACTAATATTAGATGGAACATTATCGCGAGAGCTATTAACAATAGCAACATTTCCTCTGCTGCTATGACCCTGATCACCATATTGCCCTTTCTGAACGTGCAATAATGTGTTGTGACTACCCTTACAAATGAAACACCCTGATTTAGTACAGTTTTGAACAAAATGAGGTAAAAACACTTATAACACAATTTAGTTGTATTCACAAATTGCCGTCGTTGATCAACCGACATCGATTTAAATTTAAAACATTCACCCACCTGGTGATTAGTACCCTTACAATAGCAACATTTTTGCATATAAGCTCACCTTGAAGCGTGGATTTTGTATTTAAATTAACAAATTTGCCTTTACTTTCCGGGACCCCTAAATTCTCTAATGCTATACACCGCTTTTCCAGAAAACCCAAAAATGCTTTCAATGTTGGCAGTGCACTACTTCCTCTGTCAAATTCAAATGCTTGTTTAGTTTGGAAATCTAACTTTTGAGTTAATAAGTAGATTAAAATCAAATCCCATGCCTCAATTGGGACACTTAACTTTTTTAAAGCTTCCATATGTTGATTTATTGTTGTAATGAATTCACGTAAGTTAATTCCCGTACACCTATTTATAGACGGAATTTCCACCAGTGTCTTAATGTGGGCATTGATAACAAATAATTTATTTTCATACCTATTTTTCAAAGTGTTTAAAGCTATATTGAAGTTATCGTTCGTTAAAGGTAAATTTTCCACCAATTTAAGAGGCTCACCCCTTAGGGAGGATTTCAGATAAATAAACTTTTGTATATCAGATAATTGTGTGTTATCGATAATCAGGGCAGAAAATAAATCTTAAAAACCACTCCAATCGGAAAATTTTCCATTAAAAACTGAAATGGACAGCTCTGGAACCTTAACATAATTATTTGGAGCCTGTGACGGCACAGGAGAGCTAGAGCTCGAGCTAGAATTTGTTCCAATAGGATTTTGTAAATTTCTTTTAATTAGTGCACACAAATTAAGATATTTGGTTTCTACGTTAATTCTATCATTAAAAATAGTATCAGAATCATCCTCATCTAGGTCTTCAATTTATTGTCGCCAACCTTGATATTAACTCAAAATTATTTAAAACAGTGTAAGCAGAATTCGGTCACATATATGTCTTTCTTTTTCTAATCTTTTTCTTTCCTTCGATACAATAGTCTCATAATATGTTCAAATATGGCAACATTGTATAGTCCTCACTTGGTGCGTTATATATCGTTTTTCATGTTAGATGGTCCTCACTTTGTGGATATGGTGGTGAATAATTATACGGTGCTCGTTTTGATATATAAATGGTTGGTCCTCAGATTGTCGGATATACACAAATTTTAAAACTTTTTTCCATATGAAAATTCACGAGTATATTATCGTTCACCATTTACCTAATTTTCGAATTATATTACATATCTGTCCCTAACGTTCTCAATCCACTCCTTCATGGTGTCCTCACTTTGTATGCTGAAAGTCGTGTCCTCACTTTGATAGCCAGTCGTAAATATATATATATATATATATATATATATATATATATATATATATATAGGAGACGATTTATGTGCCACATCCCCACATAAATCGTCTCCGTTACTTAGTTGGCAAATATTTCTAATAATTTATATATATATATATATATATATATATATATATATATGTTATAACGAGTAAATACGGCTCATTCTGCGTTGAATTTGGTAAAGCTAGTCATTGAATGTAATACACATTGTTTCATTTTGCAGTTATATCATCAATAGCCTAGTCAAAGTACACACAAAAAATACAAAAAACTTGAAAGTTCAAAATTGAGTATCTGAAAATGTTGTGTTCAACAGGAGAAAAACTTTACCATACTAGGCATGCAATTTTCCGGAAAATCGTTGAGTAAATTTTGTTTGTTTGGTTTTTTCACTCTAATTGTTTAAATAATGAGAATACAAAAAAATGTTTAAGTGAAAAATTTTAGCTTATACATTTATCTACAAAATTTGTCCCGACATTTTTTTTGTATCTGCATTATTTTTCAAAATATATGAAATTTCCCTAGTAGTATTTTTGAACATCAACTTTCATGCTTTGAATTTAACGATAGTAAGTAAACAATGACATTTAGAAAATTAATGGAAAAAAATATGAAATGTGTTCTAAAGTGGGGTATCTACAAATACATCCAAAAAAACAAAAGGTAGAACGTGTCGCGGGACACACGGTAGGAACTTTAGTGCCTTTTAAGCAAAAGTTATGTAATACATCTGACGTTATAGATAAACAATTTACATATTCTTTGGTGGTTGAGTAGTAAGCACACCAGACTCTCACGCGGTAAACCCGGGTTCGATTCCCCGCGAGGAATTTTTTTTATTGTTAATTTTATTTTTAAATAATCATTCTGCTTGATATTAATAACGACAACAGGTAGACGTTTGAAATATTTAGCAGAATATTCATTATTATAGATAATGGTACAGTACCCTCCATGAGGGAGTCCGACTGGCAACATCTACTTATAACAGCATCGTATATTTAAAAAAGGAAACCGTATCACTATACAAATTGGACATTCGTTTACCACAAAATTAGTGGAAACATAAAATTGAATTGTTGAATTTTTAATTTGAATTTATATTACAGTTTATAGAAATTTTAATTTTCTAGATTTTTTCCTAAGTGGGTCGTGGAAAAAATATGCTGCTCGACTCGTGTGGATTGTCCATATCGCACTTGAACGATTGAGCACTCCGCCTACGGCGTCGTGCTCCATCTTCGTCCTCGTGCGATATGGCCATCATATCCACACTAGTTGCACAAACTACAATTTCTTTCAAAATATGCCCTTTTACATTTAAAAACTACCTGCCAAATATCAAATCAATTTATCCATCCATTTTAAAGTTATCGAATTAAAACATTCAAGTTTTCAAAATTTCAACACCCTGTATTTCGAAAAGTAGCTAGACCCCTTAATCGCGCAAAAAAAATTATGGAAATAATAGTGAAAATTAATCCGAACAAATTCAAGTAGATCACTAGCACTGCGAATACCAGCTTTGCTTTCAATATAGCATCGGTGGTTCAGTGGTTAGAATGCTCGCATTGCACGCGGGCGGCCCGTGTTCGAATCCGGGTAGGAGCATATTTATTATTATGAATCGCTGCTTCGTAAACGAGAGAGAGACTAAGAAGGCACAAGCACGCAAAAGCAAGGCACATAACGAAGCAATGTAACATAACGTAGCGTAACGTAACGCGTAACGGTCAGATCTTTTGCGTCGCGACCCCTGGTCGCTCAAACATAACCTGGCGTAAAGAACTAAAGTTCCAAAAATTTACTTAACGATTTTCCGGAAAATTACATGCCTAGCATCGTAAAGTTTTTCTCATGTTAATCATAACCCTTTTAAATACTCAATTTAGAATTTTCAAGTTTTTTGGATTTTTTGCGGCATTTTACGGATATTTTGTGTACTTTGACTAGGCTATAAGTGCTATACTAATACTGGAACGTGCACTCGACTAAATATCATTGTATAATATTATTGGAGTGTTATTACAATAAATAATCCATGATTCACAATAATTTTATAAAAGATATAATCTACTGTGGAGGGACCTTGTAAAGTTTACAACAATTAATTGTAGTTCTAAATTTTAAAATGTTATTATTGTTTGTCTAGTTGTCGAATGTAACTGTCAATTAGCGACACATTTAAGAAACAAGAATTTACTTTACTACCGAAACGTTAAGATAAATATGAAAAAGATTGTGGTTTACTTTCCCAAAAATAATGAGAAAACTGGTGTATCTTTTTTAATAATTCACAACATAATTTTGGTTGAAGCCAACAGATTTATTTTCATGTCGGTCTTATTTGGATTCCTGCCAAGCAAGTCATAAAAAACGATGTTGCGATTAAGAAAATCTGACATAATTAAGTTGCATAAAGGATGTTTTATGTATTCGTAAAAAAGCCGTTAAAAAGTTAGAAATTGATTGTGTTGATGGTGATATTTGCTTTAAAAAAACTTTGAACATAACGATCCGGTTGTTGTGTTCCTATGTGTGAAAAGGAGAATTTATAAAAAAAAGAAGATCCGAAGCCACGAAACATACTGTGAAAGACAGACTTCTTGAAATTTATTATTACATTTCAATATTACTTTGGTATTGATTTCAAATATATCCCGCAGCCTCAAGAAAGCTTATCAGCCGCAACCTTTATAAATCAAATATCCCCTGACTCGTTTTTTGAAGAACCTAACAACCTGGATAAATGGGAAAAGGATATGATAGATCGGGAACACTATGCAAACGAATATTAAAATGTATTTTTTGAGGAAAACCGAAAAGCTAAGATGAAACTCTCGGACGGGTAGAGTTTGTACTAAAATGAAATAATGTAGATCGCCAACAAGTGTAGGGAGGTATACCGGACGCATTTAGGCAAAACGTACCACATTATTAACCATTGCTCTAAAATCTGCCGTGTTGATTGGTCCGCGACTAAACGCGGTACGTTTTGTCTAGATAGGGTCGAAAGCAGGTACGGATTGCCCTCGTATTAGAATCTATTTACGCATTTCATGCCTGTTATTGTGTGAGCTGATTAGCGCAGTTGGTAGGGTATTGGGCTGGTAACTCAGAGATCGTAGGTTCGAAGCCGGATTAGGTGCTTGGTTTTTTTGTTTTTTTTAAGTTTTTCATTTCTCATTTACTGATATTTCTATACATATTTATTCCCTTCCCCTTCTCGAAAAGGTATCTAATGATTTGTATTCCACATGAATGCGCGCCGGTTTGGGCCTGGGTTTTCTTGGTTTTTTTTAGTTTTTTATTTCTTATTTTCTGATATTTTTATACATAGTTACACTTTGATCAACCGGGTTTGGGCCTAGGTTTTCTTGTTTTTTTTTTTATTTTATATTTCTGATATTTACATATTTATTTCAATATTGGGTTAGGTGCTGTGAGGACAATCCGTACCTGCTTTCGACCCTATCTAGACAAAACGTACCGCGTTTAGTCGCGGACCAATCAGCACGACCGCGATTAGTCGCGGACCAATCAGCACGGCAGATTTTAGAGCAATGGTTAATATGTGGTACGTTTTGCCTAAATGCATACCGGACTACCCCCCAACCTTTTAGACATGACTTTACGTTGAAGGTTAGATATATAGCCTCGCAAACTTTGAGCTCTTAGGATCTAATATCCGATAAATTTTTTATTATTGGTGTACTAACAGCTATCTGCTCCTAGTAGTTCTTATTTACGGAACATGCGTAGTATTTTCAATCATTTGTCAAAACTTCCATTAGAAATTGAGCTGTCAGATAGCTGAAGTTAATATTAAACGTAGTCCGGCTTGTTTACGAGAGATATTAGGTTAGTTGACAACTATGAAAGTATTTCCAAACATGTAATACAATCCCATGTAAACTCACGAGTAAATGATCTGTGGACAGGGCTTCGCGCATGATCTCTGTCGAATTCATGGAAGAAATTAACTTCTTAGTTGAAAGTTGATCATCTTTCTAGTTTTAATTTTTGCTTGCATACAGCGACTAATATATTAGTTAAACGTACGAAGGTGGTGTAACATGTGGATCACACTGTATATGTTAAGATACAAAATAAAACCTGGGCGATGTATCCATATCATAGATATAATGTTCACCTATGGAACACGTTTTTTATGGGAATAATATTTATTACCCACCGATCGTGTTTGTTGAACGCTAAGGGTGTGTAATAAATTTTCTCATACCGAGCATATTCTCCAGGTGAAAATTGCAGAGCTGTTTTATTTTGCTAGTCGGAGTTATGTCAAATGGTACGAGTTACGAATATCCGTGATCTTTGAAATATAAATTCAGAAAATTCTTTTTGATATTGCTTCTCCCAACCAGCATTGTTTGAAAAAAAAGAAAACCTTTCTCTGGTATGTCCTGAGGATGTTTCGTAAATATAATATACAGTGTGGAAACCACTTATGGAATAAAATTCTTTGTCATTATTTTAAAAAATTATAAAAAATGCCGAGACACGTCAACTTTTGAATTGAGTTGTGCGTTATGTAAACATAAATTTAAATGTACAGGGAGATTCACGCAAGTATGCAATAGTCGGTGTTTTTTTTAATGAAAAACCCTGTATATTTGCATATTTTTAAAATCCTCTTAATAAACCGATCTCAACAAACTAAAACATGTATGGTCAATTATGAATTATACAGGGTGGAATTTTAAAATTAATAATTTATTACAACTATGAAATATTGGTACTTTTTTAAATTAGCTAAATATGGATTTATCAAAAATCTAAACTAACTAATTATTAGACGTATTTGTATATTAAACAAAACCTGCTACGCCCATGAATTTTATCATAAATACCTAAAAATTGCCTAAAAACGCCAATAATTAGACAAAATCGGTAAATAATGTGGATTGTTTTAAGTCTGTAAATAATGTGGATTGTTTTCTATTCTGTCAGTTGTTGATGTGTTGACAGTTTATAGTGAAAAAGTAAAATCTTTGTTAAACACTCTTTCCTTGTCAACATAACAATGAAATATTTAACTGAGACTCACCGAATTGAGATTTTAATGATGATCGGGTACGGGGATAACTGCAGAAGTCAAGTTGAAGTGGCAAACTTATTTAATCACAGGTATCCCGAATTGCCTAATATTTCACAAAGTACTGTGTCTAAAATTCATGCACAATTCAGAGAACTTGGACATGTCAAACCATTGAAAAGAAAACCACACTTCGTTGAAGATGATGTGAAAGTGGATATTTTGTTAAGTGTCGAAGAGAATCCAACTTCAAGTACACGTCAAATTGCCCGTGAAAATAATGTTAGCTATACAACTGTTCTAAGATGTCTTCATAAAGAAAAACTTCATCCCTACAAATTAACTTTTGTGCAGGAGTTAACAGAAGACGATCCAGATCGTAGAATGTATTTCTGCGAAAGATTGATGAATAAGCTGAACAGAAATGAGATAGCTCTTGGTACCATTCTTTTTACTGACGAACCAACATTCACATTGAATGGAGAGGTAAACCGACAGATCTGTAGATATTGGTCTGCTAATTGGATGCGTGAGACACATACTCAGTACCCTCAAGAGGTGAACGTTTGGGCCGGTATCATAGGCGAACATATTATTGGTCCTATATTTATAGATGAAAATTTGACAGCTGAAAAATATTTGAATATGCTTAGAAATGAAGTTATTCCTGCGTTGGCAAATCTATATTCCAACGCAATAGATCCTAGCTTACCGAATGAAAATGTTTGGTTCCAGCAAGACGGGGCAACACCCCATTATGCTTTAATGGTAAGAACTTATTTAGATCAAATCTTCCCCAATAAATGGATTGGGCGAAGAGGTACTGTTGGGTGGCCAGCTAGATCGCCAGACCTTACGCCGTTAGATTTTTTTCTGTGGGGTCAAGAACAAAGTATATGCAACACAACCAACTAGCATTGTAGATCTCACAGAAATACAGAATATTTCACCTCAAACTTCAAACAAAGTTAAGGAGGAGTTCTATAGGAGACTGTGCTATTGCCAACAACGAGGTGGAGAACATTTTGAGCATTTATTTTAATGTATTAAAATCAAATACATCAGGTATTTTATGTATGTGTTTAATAACTGTATACATAAAAATTTCACCCTGTATAATTCATAATTGACCATACATTATTTAGTTTGTTGGAATCGGTTCATCAAGAGGATTTCATGTATGTTTACATAACGCACAACTTAATTCAAAAGTTGACGTGTCTCGGCATTTTTTATAATTTTCTAAAATAATGACAAAGAAACAATTAAATTAACCGGAAGGAGATATTAAGAAATAATTAGATTATTTTTCATAAGTGAGATTTTTTAATTATTGAAAATAACAGTGATTAACAAATTCAATAATATAAATCGCTCGCGTTGATGTTATCAAAAATTATAACTGTCTGAAGTCCTGACCATGATCATCGGTTTAAGTGTAAGTTTCCAATTTTCCATGTCAAACAAAAAATACTTAAAATGCGTGAAAATGGTGTTTTTGTTATCTGAATACAAATAATAAAACCATATCGATGTCGCCAAGGGGCTATTCTGTATGATTTTTACGAATTGACTCGATAATACCGGAAGGCCGAATCGATTTGCCGGACGATCATATAAAATTAATTTTTCTACCCCTTGGGATCAGTTTTTTCTCTGGCGTCTTATCGCACAATCTGAAGTAGAAGAAAAACGGCATATCGGCCAGGCTTAGGGTTTTGGATTATTCTCAATACATTGTAATCGATCTGGAAACTTGAAGTCGTATCTAACAAAAACAATCGTCACAGTGTTTTTTGTCAATTTTTGAGTTGTTTTTGGATAAATAAAAGCTAGTCCAAGAATAGAAAAAGAATAGAATGGAATAGAAAAAAGGAACGTAATTTTTAATACAGAGTGACTGATTAGCGGACTGATTTGGACAATTTAGTTTAAGCCAGCAGGTACTATGAAACATTTTACTTTGAATTTTGGAGTAGTTAATTAATATAAACTCGTATGATGAAAACATGACATACGATGCATCATGTATTCCAAACAGAACATTCAGCATAATTAAATTTTCAAACACAAAACAGTAAATCTAAAACACCAACATTTTGGAAGCTAATAACCAGTATAACCACTAGCTTTAATAGAGTACACGTATATTTCATATTTTGCTTAGATATTAATTTATAATAGTAAATATGTTATCAAAAATTACTAATAATAGGAAATATACCAGTTTCCATAGGAAATTACTCCCAAATTTTAAAATAATATTCAAATTTCAATGCACTTTCCGACCACAACCCGAGGATTTCCGAACGCTACCGATGATACGTGTGATGTCATATCTCTT
Organism: Galerucella calmariensis; assembly: GCA_910591675.1. Taxonomy (NCBI): domain Eukaryota; kingdom Metazoa; phylum Arthropoda; class Insecta; order Coleoptera; family Chrysomelidae; genus Galerucella; species Galerucella calmariensis. Next base: position 15,524 of record CAJUYG010001305.1, read on the forward strand.
GTGTTTACTTATGTCAATATGGCCGGTATTGCATTAGATTATGTGTAGTTGTGTGTTTATATTGTATTTTAATCAACTATTAATTGCTTCATCGACGTAAAAATATCATTTATATGTTTGTTTGAGACTATTACATGTTTGTGTGTGCTTTTTTTTATTTCTTAAAGTCAACTTAAAGTGGAAAGTGGACATAAATATTCTATATTTCCAAGGATATTTTAAAACTTTCGGAAGAATATAGTTTATTTACTAGTTCAGTGACGATTCTTTCATATTTTGTGAGTAAAGATATGGCTAGCGAAGGTTTTGTAGAAGCACAAACTGATAACTTGCCCTAAGTAGACTTATTTATGCTGCTTGAATTTATGAAGTCAAACAGCTGCTTTAATGCAGAGAAAATAAGAGGAGTTAAAGCATTATCGTGAGTACGATTTAAACTATGTTTTATTTATATAATATATACCAACCATATTTCGATGTGTGGTCGTAAGAAAATGATGTTTTTATGGTTGATTCCTAGACATATAGGTACATAACCTCAAACTATTTGAGAATAAAAATTACCAGCATAGAAGTAGGTACTTATATTAAAATGGTCTTCACAAACAAAAGTAATGCCCTTCTCTTAACTGTATTTTTGCTTGTGCCACCAGGTAAAGTAACAAATATTTTGTCTGGAGTTTTAATAGACGTTGATTTACACACTGGAACAATGCAATACTTGGAATACAAAGTATTTTTTTCGGATTTATCCATTTTTGAAGCTTTCAGAAACAAAATAGGTCACAAGAACTCAGAGCGTGATACACGAATAAGAACGTAAACAAATGACGTCACACCATGGGGCAGCCATCTTTATGACGTAAAGCGCGTTTTGGCGAACTTTCAAATTTTATGATTTTTAAAGTCGTTTTAAAAAGTAAAGTTTATATTTTTTTGAAAAAATAGGCATGCAAGGTGTTAGGACACCTGATAAGGCGCCAATTCTCACCAATAGCAAAATTTATGCTTGTATCCTATTGGGACTAAATTTTCAAAGATATTATCAGATCAGGAACTACGACTTGGTGAATCAATAAAAGTGGCGGAAGAAAATATTATTTCGACAGTTGAGGAAGAAGGTAACAGTGTATTGAGCTTTTTATTGAGTCTTCTATAATTTTTCTTATGCGATTGAAGATCAGCTTGTTTGGAGTTACTATCAAATGCAAGGAAGTCTTTTTGCATTTGTATTATTCTTTTTCTTCAACGAGTCCGAACGAACGAACTAACTGCTGTAAATGATAAAATCTGTAAAATGGGCGATACGGATAGCACGACAGGTCGAAGCATGACAAAGTATCTATATCTCAGGCTTTCAGTAACTAAGATACGTTTAATATCTCAGACCAGGCGTTGACTTGTTATTTTCGATTGTGCAACTGTTTAGTTGCATGAGTGACTACCACAAAGTTAAGCTAAAGCGCGCTGATTTGCAACTGGAATTTACTCCAACTATTTAGTTTGTGCTCAAATTGAATGATCGCACTGGCCCGCGCAACTTTTTTTCATTTCACACCGACGCTGGAGTGTTGTCATAATTTTCTTTTTGAACTGTCGAAAAACAGGCTATAAATATTTAATGCGAATTCTTAGAAGTTTGAAAATGAAAAGGATGTCGCAACATTTTTTTGGATGACTTTTTGCACCCCTAATTTATTGTAAGGTAAATCGTCCTTATGTTTACCCCAATCCTACGAAATTATGTGTGAATATATCTATCTTCTCATTTTTATAAAACAACTTTATTTATAAAAAATTGTAACAGTCATTTGATTTATTTTTCTTATAATATTTAGTGAGTGAATGTTCCAGATAACAGGATGAATCCCTTTCTACGGAAGCCATTTAGGTCCGTTAAATCTTGTTTTGTTAATGAACTAGGCACCGTACACTAACTAAAGTCAGTTAGTGTGCTCAAATGCTTGAAGGAAGTCTTAAATATACAGTGGTATTATTGTTTTAGGATAATATTATGAAAGTCCCAAACTGATATCTATCTCGATGTTTTATATAAAATTTGCTTTTCACGAACTCGATGATACCTGTGCACTAGATTAATCAATGGACACTATAGATTAAAAAAA
>CAJUYG010001305.1:32649-63477 GCA_910591675.1 Galerucella calmariensis
GAGTCGTTCGGGTCAACTGCAGTCGCGTGCGGAAAGTATCACTTTCCGCACTTGTTAGGAAAATAACTATTTCAAACCTATAAAGCGCTAGAATAATTATTATTCTGCGATATCTATTATAGTTGATTATTTCAGTGGGACACATTTGAAACGAATTTGAAGGTCTAGGTAACTATGTGAATTCTGTACCCTAAAGGAACAAACGATCAGTATCGAAGTAATAAAACGAGAAACCGAAAATTACGACATTTTGAAAAGAGTAATAAAATATCTACGAGAGGGAAAATGGCTAAGTGATGGCAGAAGTTATGGGACCATATTGTCACAGAAAGCACGAGATGATAGTAGACAAAGGAATTTTAGTATAGGGACAAAGGATTGTTATTCCGAGGTCACTCCAAGGAATAATGCATTTCGGCGGGATAATTAGGTGAACCAAAAAATCATAAAATGTCAATTTTGTTGGTGCTCATAATAAAAACCAAGAACTTGCATTTCAAACCGAGTTACAAACAATTTTCAAAGGACTGTTGAGTAAAATGGCTTTGTAGCAGAATGGCGTCAGTCAAAATAGCACTGGGCAAAAACAACGGAGGACAAAATAGCGCTGGACAAAAATAGCGCTGGACAAAAACATCGCAGGACAACATAGCGCTGGACAAAATAGCACTGGACAAAATAGTGCTGGACAAAATAGCGCTGCACAAAAATAAATGTGCTTCTCCATTTTACTACTATCTCATTAATAAAAATTTACAGGATAATGTAATCTTTATTAATCTTCATAATTTTTTTGGTGCATTAGTGGTGAAGTATTAATAGAAAACTAACCGCGACAAATGCCGATGCGCCCATGTTATGGCTCTGTTATAGTGCCAAATTAGCATAATTAGGAATAAAATATTTTCCGTAAATAATAGTCGTGACAATAGTTTTCACAAGTGAATTCAACATCGCTTCCCGACCAGCTGACAGAGATCAAAGTGTAATTGTCTTTAACATATATCAGTAAATTAGAAACGGAAAAGAAATAAAAACGACAATCGATATTTTTCATCATACTTCAACCCATATCGCTTTCCGAGCAACTGACACAGATCCAAGTGTAGAAAGCTATAATATCATCAAAGGCGGAATCATGCAATGTTCATCATCAATACATTTCTATTATATTATCATTTACATTTAAAGTAGAAAAAGTATTACTATGGTTTTCCATATTTTAATAGTTAATTTTCTGAGGATATTGCAACCGGCGTTATTTAGTCGCAGTGCTATTTTGTCGAGCGCTATTTTGCCGAGCGCTATTTTGTCCGACGCTATTTTTGTTTTGCACTATTTTTGTGCGGTGTTATTATGTCCAGCGCTATTTTAGTCCAGCGCTATTTTGTCCGTCGCTGTTTTAACCTAGCGCTATTTTAACTGACGCTATTCTGCTAGAGTGCCGAGTGAAATCAGTTTCTGATACGTAAACGATAACTCTAATTAATGAGAAAATGGATAATCTCCATAATTAGGTATAGAAATTAAATTTACATTAAATGGTATTGGATACATTATTGACCCTGAATTGGATTGTACTGTTTGTAATATTCATGAAAAGGAAACTATTTTCCACTTACTGTTTGATTGTCCGAGTTATACAACAATGAAACGGAATATCCCTTGCCTTGAAAATGTGAACTCACTGCTTCATGCCTTAAATGAAATCACAATTTTTGAGGCTAGGAAAATTGCGGAATACATTTGGAATATATTGAAATTACGCCAATTTGTCTTAAATGAAAAATGATTTGTGCCTCTCCCATTTTAAAAATATTTTTTTTATATATGTATATAGAGTTATATTGTACCTTGCTGTAACATTGTTTCAGAAGCAATAAAATCATTATTATTATTATTATAGAAATAAGTTATTGACATCTTGAATCATAAGGTAACGTGTTTATATGAATCAATTCCTATAATTTATAGTCCTGATTATGTAAAACTCGTCATTTATCAGGTAAAATCTGTTAATGAGTTTGTTGATTATTGGTTTTATTCGATAATTAGAGAAAGTTTCCAAGTAATAACAGTTGGAACAGTTAACCATTTCAATTTCCTTCAACTTACTTCACAACAAAAAAATCAATTTCGCCAATAAATCTGAACAACCACCTTAACATCAAATGAAATAGTTAATCGGTCTTGTTAAACGAGGCGTTGAAGTGCTCATCTAATCTCTCCACCATTTTCGTTATAGTTTATTTAACTTACACGATCTAAGTAGTCCTACTAATACATAATTAAACGGCTATAACATGTGGGATGTTCAACCACCTGTACATTCAATCCTGACACGGTATATACAAGAGACATTCTGGCGGTTGAGCAGCTACAGCATTAACTGGAAATGCATTTCCTTTCGCTTCCGCTCACTGGGATGATTGTACACGATACGGCTATAATACGAAAGTAAGGAGTATAAATCTAGGTTATGTATGCTTGTTACAATAGCTTGGAGAATAAGTCTCAATTAATTATCGTAGGGCTGTATTTTGATGGGTATTTCGTCTTCTCTGTGTTCCTTGTGTTGTATTTAATATTATTCTTGTTAATTATTGAGATTAACCCGCGAGGACTCTCGGTGTTAGATAAAATCTAACATTTTCATTCTCACTATAGGATTTTTTTAAATTTGCGTGCTATCAATGTCATACTTCAGGAATGCCTTAAAACCGTTCATCCGCGTATTTTAGGTATTTTGTGGTGGGGGAATTGAGCCTACAGCATTCCTAGCGCGGCAAGTTAGTATTAATCTAACGACGCGAGCTCTGACATATTTGTTTTTTTAATATTTAATATTATTTAATATTGATCACAGATGCAACACATGCAAAATTCCAATATGCAAGGAACATACGACCAAAAAAATTTTAATTTGCCATCGATGCTCTGAAGTTTCTAGCGAAACAAGCGAGGGATTTTTACATTTCAAATTATTGTTTGTTTTTTATTTAATGTAATAAAGTATGTTATAGAACCTATTACTATTGTTTTTATTAAAAAAGTCGCAATAAAAAAATGTTTGCTAGCAATATGCTCATGTGAGAAAAAACCTATACACGCGAGTTGGCGTTAGAAAATTTCTATACGCGAGTTCTCACGGATTAAGAGAAGAAATATGTAATTTAACGTTTAGATAATATGTAAATTGTGTGGATAAATTCTCCTGCCAATCGCAAACCACAGATACTAGAATACTAGATACAATTTTATGTCCATCTAACCTAATTTGAGTTTATCTAAAAGTTCCTCTTGAAGGAGCTGGCACCCTTCGAAGATGACGCTGTTAAGCATATCTCAAAAAACTATAACATCAGTTTTTTGACAAATTTTACGTTAAATCCAAAAATTAGGAGGTTATTTACTTCTCTTGTTTTAATTCGCAAATTATGCACGGTTTTCAAGAAAAATCCATTTTAATTTTTCGACCAGCACCGTTTTATTTTCCAGAGAAATGAAGATTATTAACCACCGAAATATTTTTGAATTTTAAAACACGACTTTTTATTTATCTTGTATTAAGTTGCAACTTAAATTGCATTACTTATATGAAAAAAAGGTAGAACGTGTCGTTATAGATAAACAATTTTCATATTTCTCAGTGGTCGAGTAGTAAGCAATCCAGACTCTCACGCCGTAGACCCGGGTTCGATTCCCGTGAGAAAGTTTTTTTTAAGTGTTACTTTTATTTTTGAAAATAATTATTCTGCTTGATAATAATAACAACAACAACAGGAAGACGTTTGAAATATTTAGCAAAATATTCATTATTATAGATAAAGGTACGGTACCCTTCATGAGGGAGTCGGACTGGCAACATCTACTTATAACAGCATCGTATATTTAAAAAAGGAAACCGTAGCATTATACAAATTGGACATTCAAGAACTGTACGTTTACCACAAAATTAGTGGAAACATAAAATTGAATTGTGAAGTTTTTAATTTGAAGTTATGTTACAGTTTATAGAAATTTTTATTTTCTAGATTTTTTCTTAAGTGGGTCGTAGAAAAAATATGCTGCTCTACTCGTGTGGATTGTCCATATCGCACTTGAACGATTGAGCACTCCGCCTACGGCGTCGTGCTCAAACTTCGTCCTCGTGCGATATGGCCATCATATCCACACTAGTTGCACAAACTACAATTTCTTTCAAAATATGCCCTTTTACATTTAAAAACAACCTGCCAAATGTCAAATCAATTTATCCATCCATTTTAAAGTTATCAAATTAAAACATTCAAGTTTTCAAAATTTCAACTCCCTGTATTTCGAAAAGTAAATGTGCTAGACCCCTTAATCGCGCAAAAAAAATTATGGAAATAATAGTGAAAATTTATCCGAACAAATTCAAGTAGATCACCAGCACTGCGAATACCAGCTTTGCATAGAATTTCAATATAGCATCGGTGGTTCAGTGGTAGAATGCTCGTATTGCACGCGGGCGGCCCGGGTTCGAATCCGGGCAGGAGCATATTATTATGAATCGCTGCTTCGTAAACGAGAGAGAGACTAGGGAGGCACAAGCACGCAAGCAAGGCACATAACGAAGCAATGTAACATAACGTAGCGTAACGTAACGCGTAACGGTCAGATCTTTGCGTCGCGACCTCTGGTCGCTCAAACATAACCTGGCGTAAAGAACTAAAGTTCCAAAAATTCCGCATGATTAATTAATTTTTTTCTCTACAATGGCCCATTCTTTTTTCAATTAGAGTGCACCAAACGACTGCGCCTACTCAAATTATGCAGTAAAAAATTTTCCCCACGACTAATAACGCACACATTATTTTTACATATTTAGCTGCATAATGATATAAATTTTTCACACCAGTGAATAATAAAAAGAATTCACTCTCGTTAGCCAATCACATTCTATTATTATCAGAATTCACGCTAAAATGAATAAATCAAATCGTCTCTTTAAAACGTCAAATACCTAAGAACGCAAACCGCTTCTGACAGCGCGTCGTTTGAAACGTCAAAATAATTATAAAATCATAATTTTACGTATTATAAGAGAAAAAATGGACAACAGTAGCGATAGTGAATATGTACGCCTCCCGGAATTAATTTCATTTATAAATGTAATGGTTCCGATTAAAAATATGAGTCACATATATAAATTTACTCTTTACATTTTTATAAATATGCTCTATAGCCTAGTGGTGGTTGACTATGATGCGGACAATCGAGGTTCAATCCTCACTAAAAGTTTCTTCTTTTTAGTCGTGAAAAAAGTATAGTCTTTTACTTGTGTAGAATGGCTGCACTCGTTGAAGAATATACTATTCTAGTATACTTGCGGCAAAATAACCAACACATTTATTTTTTATTCTGGTTATGATTGGCTAACGAGAGTGAATTATTTTTATTATTCACTGGTGTGAAGAATTTATATCATTATGCAGTTAAATATGTAAAAATAAGTTGTGCGTTATTATTTAGTCGTGGAGAAAGATTTTTCTTTATTGGTGGGATCCTGATTCCTTAATCGGATACCAATAAACAAAAATCTTCAAAAACATTTGTTGAATAGAAGAGGATTTTACTTGATCAAGATCCATTTGATTTGTTTAAAACTTCATTATAATTCAACTAATGTTCAATTTAACTTGTGACGCGTTACTCTAACACAGCAGCTCGTTTGATAAAGCTGCTGTGTTGGCGAAGCCAGTCACAAGTTTAAATTGGACATTAGTTCAAATATAATGAAGTTTTAAACAAATTAAATTGTTCTATTACATCGTTCAAATATATTTGTGTCTCAAATTTATGAGGCTTTTGAGCCAACTTAGAATGTCGAGTCATTATGTCATGAAACTCACTTTTAATGGAATGTTATAATGTCAATCGGAAGTCAAACAGAAAAGATATAGAGAGATGGTGTATGACCATCTATTAATTGACAGTCCCGTAAACAATGCTATGAAAGGAGAGAATGCAGTATACCTTCAAAACGAGATATTTGTTCAAAAACTCAATAATATAAATCCCAGTGGTGCTTACATTATAATAGGTAGTAGATATTTAATTCATATTATTAAGTTAAGCAAACTGAATTGCAATGGTATTATTTAAATCAAATTTACTTCTTGTTGTAGAGTGTTATATTTTGCTATTGGCAATTGATATTAAGAATACTGTACTTTAAACTGAGACATCTCTATATCTGTGTGCAATATTTTTTTTCTAACAGGAGCCGTCCCTTCGCCGGCACCACCTCAGCCTCCTGGGCTTATTGTGGATACTTCTAGTGTTCTGACTACAGCCTATTCAGCCAATCCGTTCTCTGTATTATCTCGTACAAGTTCTTCGCTGGCTGGTTGTAGAAGTCTTCTGGAGTCATTTGGGTTCTACCATACAGTTTCTGCCTTCTGTGGTCCAGCGACTCACAGGGGCATAGTATGTGCAAAGCTGTTTCGGTATCCTTTTTGCATCTTCCGCATGTAAGGTCTCCGTTATACAGCCCTATTTTGTTTAGGTGCTCCTTTGTGGGAGAGTGTCCCGTAAGTAGCCCCGTGTGTGTGTGCAATATACTTTCCTCTGTACATTTTTCTACTTTTATCGCAACTTTATAATGAAGCTAATATTTTTATCTCCATACATCTCTTTCAAGTGTTAAATAGTTCATAAGTAGATAGTAAAATTCACTCCAGCATGTGGCCTATATCCTCTTCATCCGCTCATCCTAGTATACACTCCGTGGTCGTTAAAGTACACGTCTCAAAATCAGGCTCAGGATCAGGACAGCAGAATGTCAGTCGGCGGTCGGTCGTCCTGACAACGCTCCAAATTACAGCAGCCTGCGTCGCTATTAGGTATAAGCTTCTCGTCTCTTTCCACATGATTTTCCGGCTATTCTACTTCTCTTCGTCCAGTGAACGAGTCTGCAGGGGCGGTGGCTCGAGATTCTGAAGGATGTTGCCAAATTTATAATAAGGCTTCAGTTCAACAGATTTCATATTACTCTGCTGACAATATGAATACTTTTTGTTTTTATAGTCATATAAAATATTGAGCGTGGATTATGGATGACTCAAATATTCCTAGCTGGTCTATTTCTCGAAGAAATTATATCTGTCTTGGTCCTGATATACACTTGGTATGAGTATCTCACAGGGTGTTTTATCAAGAATTGTCCATATAGTAACTGGAGAAACCTTAGAACGAATTATGAAAATTTAACTCAAAACACTTAAATAAAATATTTTTTCTAACCGAGATATAGAGTTGTTTTTCTAAATTTCAAATGATTTTTCCCATAGTTTTGACACCATCCAATATTTTTGTTCATACTTGGCAAAGAGTTTACACATGTTAGGTTACTTTAAACAGTAGTAAAAGATAGTTTTCCTCTATTATCAGAGGCGTTAGGTAGGGACGGTTCTTTTATCTCCCTACAATCTAAGTCACTGTCGTAATAATCGTTTCAGTATTTTTTTGATTCTTTGACACTTTCTACGTAAATATCATACTTTTGTCTCAATGTGAATTTAAGATTACAATTAACAAAGAAACTCTTGAGAAATAAGCAATAAAACAAAATTGGATATTTTAAACATCACCTTTAAATGCAAATATCTCGAAAACCATTCACTCCATCGCATTGAGACAGGAGGATGATCTGTATCTGTAGAGTAGGGAGGGTAAGTGTGTAGGCTCACAGCACTTAGGCCACATGTGACCCATTGTACATCCTTCCGAGGAGTTGTCCTCCTAGGTCATTGTCAATCCTGTCCTTTTCAGGAAGGTGGACAGGTTACTGGGAGACATCTCCTTTATATCGGCAGGTGTAGGCCAAGACTCACCGAACACACACTCTCTTATTGACGATAACTCTGGACACTCGCATAGGACATGCCTGACAGTTTCATCTTCCTGTTCACACATCCTGCATAGAGGTGTGTCCACTAGCCCCATAGTATGGAGGTGTTTACTTAGTTGACAGTGACCAGTCAGAAATCCTACTGTTAAACGTAGGTTTTTCCTGGTCATCGCCAAATATTTCTTCGGCGCCAGCTTTCCAGGGTCGCCCAGGGTGATCCTGGCAAAACTGCATCCTTTGATTCCATCCCATCTCTTAAGGGATTGAGCATGGGTGTAACGTTTGGCTAGTTCCGCAATTGTCGAAGTCGTTAGGCCGTAGGTGTCACTGGGTCCTAGAATTTTTAGTCCAGCGGCTTCCCTGGCTAAGGAATCAGCAATGCGATTTCCTTTACTCCTGTCGTGCCCTTTAACCCACCTCAGGATAATGTTGTTATCTGCCGAGACGTCAGCTAAATCTTGGTGGCACTCTAGTACTAGCCTCGATATAACACGTTGTATGTTCAAGGCTAATAGAGCTTGTCTACTATCAGTGCAGATTATTATGTTTTTGCCAGAAATTTCTCTTCTGGTTAGTTCTTTTGTGGCTATTGAGATACCAGCCAGTTTTGTTTGAACCACGCTGGTGTTGTTTCCCATTCCCCACTTAATCTTGAGGCTTAGTGCTCTCGAGTAAACTCCACAGCCTGAGCCTTTTTTCATTTTTGAACCATCTGTATATATGCGTATTGCATTTGCAGCATCTGGCTCCGTGTTCTGTTTTATTTAATTTTGTAGGGTTTGTTGAACAAAAACCTGGGTTCAATTGCATCGTTGGCTGCCTGCAGCAGAGGTAGCGCACTGAGCATTTATAAACTCTTTTCCAAGTATGAACAAAAATATTGTATGGTGTCAAATCAAAACTATGGGCTCAAATAATTTGGAATATTTGAAGTAAACCTATATCTCGGTTAGAAGGAATATTTTGGCTCAAATCTTTATGCTAAGGTTTCTCCAGCAACTACATGGACAATTCTTAATAAAACACCCTGTATTTATACATAATATATAATTATATGCTTATATGTAAACTTTCTAGACTTAAATCAGTTTATGACCAAACTATACTCAAAGTTTCTGGAATTCACTTGATCTTTTCAATGCAGATCTATTTCGCTGTCGAATAATGCAAGGAATATTCATTTGAGACATTTCATGGGGTAATAAAATATGCTTCCTATATGCACAAAGAAAATATATCAGATAATGCGAAAGTGAGAAAATTTTGCGCTTAGTTTTTTTATTTAATATTAATGAAACAAAGGCAATGCGCGTTCAGGATCGAAAAATCAAAATATGTTTATCACATATTGCGCCAAAAATGATGAACATGGAACCATCATCATTTTTTATTCAACATGGAGAAGTGTTTTATTAAATTTTTCAAGGAATAAAGAAAACCTTCCAGCGACGTCTGACTGTCTGTGCATATTTTGATCCGTGAATTGCGCACTTCCGCATAGAGTGCGGTAGGTTTCTAGTAAGATTTTCATTTTTGCATATTCCAGCACCAGTTCCTTTCATGGTCTGCCGGATATTCTCACCAAGCACACCCTAGGTGTAGTCATCTGTTCCTTTCCATCGAAGTTACTGTTAAAGTATTTGAGAAACGTTACCTACCACTAGTTTTTCAGTATTATTGTAAAGCGACCTTTTGCTGGTGTAGGGTGATCTTGAAAGTCCCATTATGTATGTGTTTCATCACAATGTATGTCCAATTCATCATCATTTTTTTTCTCATTTTCTTAACAGACTGCCTCAACTTCTACTTTTGTCATCTATTGGCTCTAGGCAAGTTTCGAGTCCAAAATCATCCCCGAGATATTAAACTCCCTCCCACATCTAGATATGGGTGTCTTGAATTGTCAGAGATCCTAAGCCTGTTATCTTCCTAATTTGGAAGTTACAATGGTTAATTTGGAGGGCTTGCATATTTAAATTTAAACTCTTTTTTTTATCCATGTACTGTCCATAATACCATAAGAGTTTTGTATCCACTCCTTTTTCCACAACTATTTTCTCCCGGCAAAGGAAAGACACTCCTTTGTGAAAAGCTACTGATGATTTAAGCTATAGGTGCTTCTGACCCCAGAGAGAAGTGATTACTCTTTGTCCAAGAATGCAGTATATCCATTATCATCAGGTATAAATAAGAGTCTAGAATGGAAATAACGAATTTTCATAATGCATATCAGATGACGCCAAAAATTCTGGTAAGCACATTATCATGTTCTATTCAACATGGAAAACCGTATCAAGACTTCCAATAATTATCACCATAAGAAAAACTTTGTAAATCGCTGTTTGAGGATCTACTACTTGGAATTTGAACGAAAAGTATACTGAACTTTTAGTAAGTATATTAATATTGGAAGAAAGACAATATTCTAGCCTCTAGAGTGGCGAAGATCAATTTCTGCATCTCTTCCACACCGAGTTTTAATTATATAATATATGTTTTTCATATTCAAGTGATAGTTGAGAAAAATAATTTCCATCTAAAATGATATGAGAATTCAAATATCAGTGCCTCAAAGTAGAATTCTGAATTAGGATACGTAAAAACAGAGCCAGAAGAAAAATATTTAGCCTGTAGTGGAATTATTATGAACTTTATTGAGGTGGAGACTTCATAATAAATATAAATTAGTTGGCTAAAGATGAAGATATTTTATATTTCATTTTATTCTAATATTTATGATGACTGATAAATCAGAATCAGAAAAATATTGGAAATGATAACTTAAAAAAAGGATATAAAGAAGATCAAATAATATTATCTCAATCATATTAACTTGAAGCTGCAAAAGTGAAACAGTTGATTGGCTCTATGTTCAATCTGTTTCAATAGGTATTGCTGAAGGCAAAAAGTGCACTAACTTTACGGCTGTAGCTAGTTTCCAGCGGGTAAATTTATAGCGAAGCACGATAACAAGATAGAGGTAATTTATGTACATCGAGATAAAATAATATTAACCTTAGCAGAAAGTGTAATACAATGATTATAATCTTGGATATCTAGGATTTTTTGTAAACATGAATTAATTACAAACTGCACAAAACTCACTTCTAAACATAATCTTCAACGAAAACAGATTACACTTTAGTTTTTTATTATGGGGGATCAAAAATTTTTAATATTTAAACTATATACATTGTCTCGATTTCAAAGGTTAAAATGGAATATACAGTGTGGAAACCACTTATGGAATAAAATTCTTTATATCATTATTTTAGAAAATTATAAAAAATGCCGAGACACGTCATCTTTTGAGTTGTGGGTTATGTAAACATAAATGTAAATGTACAGGGTGATTCACGCAAGTATACCATAGTCGGTGTTTTTTAATGAAACACCCTATATATTTGCATATTTTTGAAATCCTCTTAATGAACCGATTCCAACAAACTAAATCATGTATGGTCAATTATGAATTATACAGGGTAAAATTTTTATTTTTATAGTTATTAAACACATACATAAAATACCTGATGTATTTGATTTTAATACATTGAAATAAATGCTCAAAATGTTCTCCACCTAGTTGTTGACAATAACACAGTCTCCTATAAAACTCCTACTTAACTTTGCTTAAAGTTTGAGGTGAAATATTCCGTATTTCCGTATTTATCCTGTCTTTAAGCTCTACAATGCTACTTGGTTGTGTTGCATATACTTTGTTCTTGAGATAACCCAACAGAAAAAATCTAACCGCGTAAGGTCTGGCGATCTAGATGGCCACTCAATAGTACCTCTTCGTCCAACCCATTTATTGGGTAAGATTTCATCTAAATAAGTTCTTACCATTAAAGCATAATGGGGTATTGCCCCGTCTTGCTGGAACCAAACATTTTCATTCGGTAAGCTGGGATATATTGCGTTGGGATATAAGTTTGCCAACGCAGGAATAACTTCATTTCTAAGCATACTTAAATATTTTTCAGCTGTCAAATTTCCATCTATAAATATAGGACCAATAATATGGTCACCTATGATACCGGCCCAAACGTTCACCTTTTGAGGGTACGGAGTATGTGTCTCACGCATCCAATGAGGATTCTCTGCTGACCAATATCTACAGTTCTGTCGGTTTTCCTCTCCATTCAATGTGAATGTTGATTCGTCAGAAAAAAGAATGTTACCAAGAGCTATCTTATTTCTGTTCAGCTTATTCATCAATCTTTCGCAGAAATCCATTCTACGATCTGGATCGTCTTCTGTTAACTCCTGCACAAAAGTTAATTTGTAGGGATGAAGTGTTTCTTTATGAAGACATCTTAGAACAGTTGTATGACTAACATTATTTTCACGGGCAATTTGACGTGTACTTGAAGTTGGATTCTCTTCGACACTTAACAACATATCCACTTTCACATCATCTTCAACGAAGTGTGGTTTTCTTTTCAATGGTTTGACATGTCCAAGTTCTCTGAATTGTGCATGAATTTTAGACACAGTACTTTGTGAAATATCAGGCAATTCGGGATACCTGTGATTAAATAAGTTTGCCACTTCAACTTGACTTCTACAGTTATCCGCGTACCCGATTATCATTAAAATCTCAATTCGGTGAGTTAAATATTTAATTGTTATGTCGACAAAGAAAGAGTGTTTGACAGAGATTTTACTTTTTCAGTATAATCTGTCAACACATCAACAACTGACAGAATAGAAAACAATCCACATTATTTACCGATTTTGTCTAATTATTGGCGTTTTTAGGCAATTTTTAGGTATTTATGAAAAAATTCATGGGCGTAGCAGGTTTTCTTTCATATACAAATACGTCTAATAATTAGTTAGCTTAGATTTTTGATAAATCCATATTTAGCTAATTTAAGAAAGTACCAATATTTCAAATGTAGGTAATGAATTATTAATTTTAAAATAATTTCACCCTGTATAACTGATAATTGACCATACATTATTTAGTTTGTTGGAATCGGTTTATTAGGAGAATTCCAAAAATATGCAAATATACAGGGTGTTCCATTAAAAAAAAACAACACCGACTATGGCATACTTGCGTGAATCACCCTGTACATTTACATTTATGTTTACATAATGCACAACTCAATTCAAAAGTTGACGTGTCTCGGCATTTTTTATAATTTTCTAAAATAATGACATAAGGAATTTTATTCCATAAGTGGTTTCCACACAGTATAATGTAAACGATTGTATTTAAAAACGATCGACACTGAAGATAATTTTACAAAAAAATATCAGGTGGGTCTGGTGACCTAGGTCACCAGGCCACTCAATGAGTTTCATCCTACCAATCCAATTATTTGAATAACTATTGTCCAACCAGTTCCTATAACTGCTACTCCATAATGAAGCGGTACTCGTGTGTGGACCATTTCAGTAGACCATTTCAGAAGGTGCTCAATAAGGGTAGACTAGGCGGGAGGTGCCGGTAGGTAGCAACATTAACTATTTGCCAGCAAGTAGCAAATCAGTTTTTCACCAACATCTTCATAAACATAACCGAAATCAAACAATCTATGTTAGTTTTTGAAATTTATAGGAATTCTCAAAAATTAGTTTTACAATCTGGTGGAATAAAGTTGCCCAGTGTAGTCAAGAATATTTGTAATGCAAACTCGTATACGATTGGCAAGGCATGAGCACGTAGAATAACGAGAATAGGCACGCCCGATAATCACGAAACAAATATTGGAAATGTGATTATTAAAAAAAATATAAATGCAAAAGGACAGCCGTCGAAGACATTTTAATGGGACCGTCAAAAGTTTACCAGAACGTATTAAAAAAGTTTGATGCCTTTTATTTGGGTAGTGTGCTCCCAGCATCAATGATTCAGTCGCAGAAATATACCAACGTTAAATCACAAAGGAAAAAAATGTTTTGTACCACTAGCATTTTGTCTTCTGATAGATAAAAATGCAAAAACCTACGAAGGCCGACAAAGTAGGTAGGATTGTAGCAGGAACATTACCAACCGTCCGAGATGTCTAGCAAAATTATGGAATACCTGAGCAATGCTCAAATCTACATCACAGAAAAACATTTAGTCCATTGAAAAGTTACATTTGGGGTTGCGTTTTTTAGAGGACGCAATTTTATTTTTTTGATGTGTAGGGGGGGTCAGTTTAAAGCCAAAACCAAGTTTGTGGGATCGCCACCCTTGTCCCACGGCCACCATCTTGAAAATAGGGGTTGAAAGGGTTTTTACGATATATCTCAAACTATTTATTCGATAAAAAAAATTGTTGATATTTTTTGTTGCAAATTAAATTCTCTACAACTTTGGACCAATGGTCAAATATCATTTTTCCGTAAAATGATTAAAAAAAAAGTTACATCGAAAAATATAAATTTTTTCTCGATTTTCTGAAGATTTTCGCTTATAACTTTTTTATTTATAGTTCTACGACAAATAGTTACTGGACCAAAATTGTAGAGAATTTAATTTGCAACAAAAAATGTCAACAATTTTTTTTATCGAATAAATAGTTTAAGAGATATATCGTAAAAACCATTTCAACCCCTATTTTCAAGATGGCGGCCGTGGACAAGGGTTGCGACCCCACAAACTTGTTTTTAGCTTTACACTGATCCACCCTACACATCAAAAAAATAAAATTGCGTCCTCTAAAAAACGCAAGGTAAGGCCTAAAAAATGTAACATTTCAATGGACTAATTATATTTGCAAATTTAGGTCAATTATTGATTATTTCAGTGATAGTTCAAACAATACTAAATTTGTCAGTCGGCCCCTCGTGGCATATAATTAGGGAATTAGTCTTGCTTCTTAGTGAACGGTTTCGGTCCTTTGACTTTCAAAAATTCTGTGAGGCGTTGTAATAGTGTTATACTATTAGACTATGTTTCACGTAAGAAGAAGCCACGTAAGGTTTGCCAACTATCTTGCGAGGAATCAAATCGGTCTTGTTTATCTATGTTGCCTCTTAAGGGGCATCTACCAAATTCGACCTTGCACAATTATGCTTTGTATATTTTTTTGTTTCTCTACGTCCTCACGTTTAAGTTCACATAACGAAAATTTTATTAGATATATGAAAGCTCCGCAACATGTAGGTAGCCAAGCAGTCCAAGCGGATTTTGGTTCACGTACTACTCTATAAGCTTCGTCAGTACTGAACTGGGAGACCGCCGAGACCGGCGAGCGTTGTATCAACAATGGAACAGCACGCGACTACCGAAGCAGAGAGACAATATCAGTCATAGAAGGATAGAAAAGCGAGAGATGGAATTTTATCCGATATTTTAGTGGTAGCAACCGAATTTCAATAAGGAATTGTACGGTCATAAGTAATTTGAGGATTCTGAGATTTTTATAAAGTATTCATAAAGCTCCAAATTAGACTTCTTATCAATTAGTTTTCCATTTAATCCATATTTAATTGTTTACAAGGGCTCAAACTTTGCTTAATATGTGTAATTACCTCATGATTCGTATTTTTTTGAACAAAATTTGGTTAGCATTTCAAAGTTTTTATTCGATGAGAACTCTAAGTTCAACATTAATCTACATGATATATTTTTTTCTTAATTTTCAATACATCCATTACCTCAAAATTCTTTGCCAAAAATACTTCGATATTTTGTCAAATCGCTGCCGATAGATTCCCCTTAACTACCGTTTCATGTCATTGGCCTTAAAAACGAACATCGCCAATCGTTATTGTTTCATTCTAACTACATGCAGCTGCAGCTTCAAGTAGTTTCTTCTCACTTGGAACGGAGTTTATCTTTGACAACTGTATTGCTTGTTTCCTCAAATGGACATAATTCAAAAATAAAATGTAATGATTTGTCGATTGAAAAGCGTTCGTGTGCTGGAAAGGCTTATTTTAGGTACACATGATTTATTCAATATAATTTGTCATTTATCAATAAAAAAAACCGAGGGTCAAATTATCGAGAATATTTTATAATTACAAACGGGTGGAATATGCTACTGCAAGTGACACGAATTTCTGCGTTGATTTCTCTATTTCAATCTGAAATTGAACGCGTCAGAGATAATTTGTGGAAATGTAGATACACATGATTGTATGCATGATTAATTATCGACTTTTTCCAGCACAATGATGGAGTTATTACCCATTTTAACACTGGAGATGAAAATAAACCATAAGTTGCAAACAAAATGAACGTTTCATTGATGCATTTTGTATCTAGGTGATAAAAAGCATCAAAATGTGAATTTGAAATACATATTGGAGGTATTTTGGGACAATATGGGGTACTTTAAGATATTTTCAAGGTACTGTCAGGTAATGATAGGGAACTGTGGAGGCAATATTTCAAAAAACTAAAAAATATAATTTAATTTGTTTTAATCTACATTATACAGTGCTATTCAAAAGTCCCCTTCCCCCTCCTATCTATTGAACGGCTACACTTCCATTAATAAAATTTGGAGGGTGAAAATAAAGTGTTGTAAACTTCTCTACGAATGGTAACAGGTGACGTAATAGTAATAGATGACGTCACAGTGCCACTCTGGCCAATAATTTTGAATAGGACCTTATGGCAAGTGATATCTCGTTTGAAAGGCATTGACATTGGCTACATAGCCATATTAATTTTGTTTGGGCTTAAACTAATTTGGAATAAATTGAATAAATACCAAAACTATTGAAATTATATTTTTCAATTTAATTAATCATATATCAACAATGGATTCTTATACCAAGTGTTCGAAATATGCTCCGTCTACTTCCTGACAGTAATACATCCTATTAGTAAACTCTTGTCGTACTCGTTCGAATGTGTCAGCTGAAATTGCAATGCATTCTTCAATAATTCTTCCTTTCGAAACAATGCTATCTGGTGCCGTAGTCTAAACCTTGGATTTCAAGTACCCCCATAGAAAAAAATCTAATGGTGTCAGATCTGTTGACCGAGATGGCCTTTCTATAGGACCTCGCCGGCCGATCCATCTACCTCGATATTCTTCATCCAGGTAACGTCTTACTGCACCATAATAATGTGTAGGAGCACCATCTTGTTGAAATGTTATTTCCAGATGGCCGAATTCATCTGGATTATCTTCCAGAATTTTAATAATTAACGGCTCAATTGCATTTTGTAACATCTCCAGATACACTTCACTGCTTAAATTTGAATTTAGGGAGACATGACCAACTATGTGGTTTCCCAAAATACCTGCCCAAACATTGACTTTTTCTGGAAATTGGGTATGTTGTTCCCGAAAGGTGTGAGGATCTGTGTCACTCCAATACCTTACATTTTGTGTATTCACATTTCCATTGGGGCAAAAAATACTTTCGTCACTAAAACAAATTGTTTTTGTGTGATGTGGGTTTTGACTAATTTTATTTGTCATACATTCACAGAATTCGAGTCTTCTGTCGGGGTCGTCATCCGAAAGGTGGTGCACCATTTTTAACATGTATGGATGAAATTTATTTTTAGCCAACACTCTCTGTACTGTACTTTTACTTACTTCACAGATAGACGCAACTTTAGTTGAAAAGGAAGTAGGGTTCACTACTATTTCAGCAACTATATCAATTTTTTTATCATCACTAAATGTTGGTCGACGAGATCGTTTGGCATCTTGAACACTACCTGTTGCTTCAAACTTGTGAAGAAGCTCCCTCAAATAAGTTCTCGAGATAGGGCGATCTGGGCATCTCTTATTAAATAAACGTCCCGCTTCATGGAGATTCTTTCTAGATTGAGTACGTACCATTTTGCCTATGTAAACTCTCAAACGTCTCGTTAAACAATAATAAAATTAAATATTTAAGGTATTTAGAAAAACTTTGCAAAGCAACAAATACTATTAAATTAAAAACGTCAATTTTTTTGACAACTAACCAGAGGCGGACTGAAAAATCTTCAATATTTAAATGTGAAATAATAATTTTGGTATTTATTTAATTTATCCGTCAAAATTAGTTTAAACCCAAACAAAATTAATATGGCTATGTAGCTAATAATGTTAATGCCTTCCAAACGAGATATCCCTTGCCACAAGGTCCCATTTAAAATTATTGGCCAGAGTGGCACCAAATATAATTTAAAATATAAATACTAAATTATTAATGTAATTTATTGGCAGAAGTGCTTCACAACAACCGTATCTAGTACAGATGAAGAATTCAAAAAAATTACATGAGTCAATTAAACTACCTTCCATGTTCATTTGCCAGTGAAGAAATAATCGAGGAAGCAATTCAACAACACTTCATCTACTGGGAACACACAGGTTTTATAAAAATTTGAAGACAGCGTAACTATTCACGTTATCAACCTATTTTTTATCCCACGAATTCTTAGTGGTAGGGTGTCATTGAATATTAAGACAACTTGTACAGTTTTTCGCACCCGAGATTCTTCTTTCCGTTTTTTAAAAAAATTCTGGTTTAAGAAATTCTCACATTTTAACCAACTAGCTTGAGAATAAGTTGTTGAAGGAAATAGAAAAAAAATTCCGGCAAAAAATTGTTGACTCACAGGAGACTTTTCTGTGGATGATGATTCAAAATATTGAAACCACACACAATCCAAGCTAATAAATGATGAAGATCGCAGTAAATCTTTTGGAGTATATGCCAAAGATTTTGCACAGTAGAAAATAATGCGAATCCACTGAAAAATTCTCTCTAAAATATCCAAATTAAAAAAAAATGACATATAAGCAGTTCCTGGCTACCAAAACAGAGCTTTCCACTGCTAAATAACATAAAACTCATCAAAAACAATCATATTCTTATTGCAACGATGGACTGCCTGAAATCAAAATAATAAAATTCGATCCAACTGACACGCACATTAAAAAATTGGATTTAGAACTTTTGTGGAAAAGGGTAGTTGTAGTTGCAGAATTTTTGTGTATCTGGTGCATACTGAGATATATTGAGATATTTCTACTACATTGCTCTAGAACTCGAGCAATTTACGGGTCAGTGTACTCGAAGGTTTATCGTCTCTTTATTTGCAGATGCTGGTGCCGAGATGCATTACATAATGAGATGTGGGAGTTGTAAACTAAAAGTTATGGAAATACTTTCTCATTTATAAAAAACTTATTTGTAAGAAAATACCATAATTATATCAAATATAAAATATTCTGTTGAAAGCGCTAGGGTGGAAAGAAAAGAAAACTGTATTCCGTTGAACCTTTGTTAACTCAATTTATAAGAGTCCTTGTGGATGAAAACTTTCATAAATCGAATCAAGTAGCCGTAGTCGATCCAGAAGAAACATGAGAAAAATATACAAATTGCTGATAAGATATTAAATTTATATATGCCATTTTCGGTTCCCAATCAAAAATAAACTCGCAATGAAAGTACTAAATGAGCACGCAATTTAATTTATAAAATGATACTTTCTTATTTTCAATAAAGATATGGACTCAATAAATCAAATTGTGCTTATTATGAAATCTCACAGATATGTAATTAATTTTAAATTTCAAAACCCGCGAATTTGTTTTAAGCCAAAACATTGCCATTTTATCATCTTTACGGGTAATTTATTTTCTGATAATTCACAAATATCGACAAATTTATTTTCTTATTTCTCTTCTTTCCAATTTTCCTGAGACACCTTGTAAAATAACGTAGGTAAATTGTATATCCGACTTGCGAAAGCATCTGTGTTGACTCTAAATAGTACAGGGAATGAAGCTCAAAAAAGGTAAAACCTCGCAATTTTTTCGTCCAGCATGGATTGTCTTGAAATTTTAACAGGAAGTAGGTGATAGCCGAAGGTTCAAAATCTATATCGAACCGAAGGGCGCTAAACGGTTTTTAGGGGTGAAAACTACCCTTATTTGTCAAAAATTATAAAATGACATTTTAAACCTGAAAATGGGTAAGATTTGGTTTGGATAAGTTGAATAATGATTGTTTTGAGCTTTGGAATACAATTTCATCATATTTCAACCCTTAAAAAACAGCCCCTGTTACAGCTTAATGTATTCGAATTCTTAAAAAATTATTTCGCCTCTGATTGATTTGCATAAAAATTTGGGATTAGGCTCAACCCACCCTCTGCTTTATATATCATGTCATGCCGACGAACTATGATTGTTTCTTAGGGGTGAAAACTACCCCTAAATGCCAAAAATTAAAAAATAGCATTATAAATCTTAAGATAGGTGAAAATTGGTTTGAATTAGTAAAATGATGAATTTGTTACATTTCAAAATACAATTTTATACTTTTTCAACCCTTAAAAATCAGCTTTTATCAACTGTTATTAGTGTTATATGTAAAAAAAAATTGTTGCCAAGAGAAAAATAACTAAGGCTAATAGGGATTTGCTCAATAATTCTGTTGTAAAAAAATATTTCCTATTGTATTTCAAAAAAAGAACACGAAACATTTCGTATATATATAACGCCCCACTGCCGAATAAACCGGTTTTGTACATTATTATGCTTCCAAGTGTACTATATTATACTATTGGAATAATTCGAAAAAAAATCGATTGGTTTTTTTAACGTATTTCCTTCATTTTTGATGATAAAAAGTTTATTCAAAAACGATTTTGTAGTGTTTTTCAAGAACTACAAGGATCTGTGAGTTAAATCTCTTTAGACCCTTTCGTTTTTGAATGGGTTGAGGGCTAAAAAAAGGTGGTGCTCGTGAGTAAATAGACGTTTTAAACGGCTATATCTCGTCGAATATTAACTGTACAAAAAATCTACTTACAGGAAAATTTTTGTTATAAAAAAGCTACAATTTCGTTTTTTAACTTTGCTTGTACCTCTAATATTTTCGGAGTTATTTTGAAAGAAAGGTTAAAAAATACAAAATTATGAAAAATAACTTCTTACTTTAAGCCATAATTTTTCGAAAACTATGAATTTTAAATTGGTCAAACTCCTTGGACATATTAACCATACATGTACAAAGAGAATTGCACAAGGGTAAATATCAATTTTAATTAGGGGGGTAGTTAGGGGGTTGTTTTCACCTTTTTTTTGTATAAAAAATTCAGTATTGACATTATTTTTGTCATAATTCACTCAATTTTGATGCTACAGCCCTTTTTTTTCAAAAGAAAGGTTTAATTATGCTCTTTGAAAATGATTTCATGAGTTTTCTACGAAAAATGCATCGTTTTTCCGGTATTTGACTTTGAATCTATCACATTTTGCATTTGGGAAAAAAGCTAATCATTGATGGGCCATATCTCGGTTCCTATTGGTTTTAGAAAAATTATAAAAAAGGGTTTTGCTTGTTTTTTTAAAAGCTACAGTTTTGCTTTCTATAGTTTTTTTGATGAAATGCATAATTTTCGAGTTATCCGCGAAAAACATCAAAAACGTCGATTTTTTCCTCTAAAAAGCGTTACTTTCAATCGCGAATAACTTAGAGAATATTGATTTTACAAAAAAATGTATGTAACATTTTTTGCTTAGAATCACTTTTTCAATCGATTCCTGTGGTTAAAATGTAATGAAAAAATGGGGGGTGGCAACCACTCCCAAGGCTTTAGCGCTCTTCGGTTCGATATAGATTTTGATCCTTGTGCTTTAGCGCCCTTCGGTTCGATATAGATTTTGATCCTTGGGCTATCACCTACCTTCTGTTAAAATTTCAAGTCAATCCACGCTGGACGAAAAAATTGCCAGGTGAAATGCTTCATTCCCTGTACTAAAAGCGATGCGCCGATGCTGAACACCTTTCCAGTCGTATCAAAAGAAATAATAAAAGTAAGTAGGCAGATGTCACGTTAACGTATTTCAACGAACAAGTTAGTTGGAGTGGAAAAACTTTACATTAGTAAAAACGCAACAACAAAAATATATGTAAATTGTTCGTCGCTCTAAATTTGCTGTCAACGTGTAAGTGTAGAATAAACAAAGAAAAATATAAATTCAATTTTATTGGATTATGTCGACTGTAGTTAAATCAATAAAATTATTTTACAAAATATATTTTGGTGGATATTTAACTGTGGAACTGATTTAATTTTAGAATGGAACAAAATTATAAATAAGGTGTCGAATAACCTACAAATTAATAAAGTCATTCACATGACTTAAGGCCCATCCCCAATCAATTTAGTAACGAAGTGGCACTTCGGCACGCGTGCTGGGACAATGACGTTTAAACGTTAGTATCCTCAATTCAATTTCGTGCTGACATGCGTGCCGACTTGGAAGTGCAAGCTTGCAAGCTGCAAGCTTTTTCGGTGCGTGCCGAATTGTGTCATGCGCATTTAATCATGGGAAAAATAATTTAGGTACCCTAACCCTATTTTATTCTATTATCTTCGTAAACAAACATACATTA
The DNA here is from genome assembly GCA_910591675.1 of Galerucella calmariensis. Lineage (NCBI taxonomy): Eukaryota > Metazoa > Arthropoda > Insecta > Coleoptera > Chrysomelidae > Galerucella > Galerucella calmariensis. The sequence continues at coordinate 54,842 of CAJUYG010001305.1, forward strand.
TTTTCTAATATCGTAATTATATTAATTTGTTGTCTTTGATATGTAGTAACAGCTTTTATTTACAAGAATAATCACAGGTTAAACTTTTTAATTACCTCGTTACTTTAAAATAACAATGAAAATGCGCATGTGCGATAACATTCAGGAAGACTGAATTGACAGGATTGAGGATGGGTATCAGTTTCGCAGCACGCGTGCTGAAGTGCCACTTCGCTAGCAGATTGATTGAGGATGTAGCTTTACTGTGAAGGCTTCAACAGCTGGCTATTCAATTTCTATTTCCGTTTTTCTCTGACAAATGATCGGCTCCAAATACAATTGAGTTAGGACTCTTCTTCTCCACTTTATCAAATATTTTGTGAAGACCGAACCATTCAGAATTGATTATCCTACACTACATTAATATTATAACTATGACATACACAATTCAGCTCAAGATACAGGAGCATGTTTGCTTTAAAGTGGATGTCGTTTGACTTAATAGACTCGCAGTGAAAATAGGGAATAAGTTTAGGTTAGGTTTGATAGGGTTGCTACTTCTCTCTGACTTGGCCTATTGGAATGCGACTTCATAAACAGCGCTTAGAGTAGCTCCGGTATCGGCAGATTATTTCTCTGTCAATATTTTGCTGAATTTCTCGTCCGTGTCTTGTAGTCAGAGTGTACGTTATTGCTACTTATAGCTAGCTAGATAAACTGGCAGTTTTTCTATTCTCACTTATCAAATTTGACTAATACTTTTTAGTGGAATAATATGTTTTGAGTTTCCAGCTTCAGGTAGTTTGCTTTTATCATAGAAAATGATTTACTATACCAAGCCATTCAAACAGAGCTTTTCGCAGCTTCAGTTTGCTTAAAATAACTAATATTCTTAACCTCATATTCTGTGTGTATGTTTTGTTAGTGCCTCACAACGCCACTCTAGAAATGGTACTGTAAACGGTCAAGCATTATACAAATTTGGTTTGCCCTTATAGTTTAGTTTATTCAAGACCACTCTGTCCACATCAAATATTAAATGTTACATATTTCCAGCGCGTATTTTATGTTTAGTCTGGTAATAGGATGAAACAATTTGCTATTTCAAAACAGAAATATACCAAGCAAGGTGGTTTTCCTTTCGAGAACACACTAAACTATCTTTGACGATGGCTAGTTAATTGCACTCACGAAAATTATGGAGTTGTCTTAATAGCTTATATGCTTTTAAGTGTAACATAAATAACAGGAAGCTGTATGGCGCACCGTTTTGATATTGTATAGCATCGTTAATGAAAATATCTTTATCTATAATACAAATGCAATTCCTATTATGTTCTACATAATTTTAATTCTTGAATTTCAATTATATTTTCCATTATTTCAATTCATGCATTTCAATTATCTTTTTCATTATGTCAATTCTCAAATTTCTAGTCTTTCAAATTTTGATCACACGTATTTCCATGATGTATTGAGGTTGCCTATTGTGCAGTAATGCATGTATGTTACCGAAAGTGCTAATTTGGTTTGCAGCACCGCTAACCGTTGTCTTTTACGCTTTCAAAGAGCTGGGGCAATTGGAGTTTACAGTGATATTGTTATCCTGGCTTAAGAATTTCTATACCGGTGTAAAAAAGCATCGTAAAACCAACTAGTTTTAAACTAGGTATAAATTCTGGTATAACTTTATACCCAGAATAACTATACCTAGTATAAATCTCTCTTGTAAAACCGGCCCTAAGTAGGTTAATTGTAGCACTGATTTTAAGTGCTGTTATTACTGTGTAAAGGGCACTTTTCAAGAAGTAGTGAACAATGAGGTGAACAAATAACCACAAAAGTTACCAACTGACGTTAGATTAGTTTTACTTTCATTCAAATAACAGGACGGGGGTACCTCTATAGCCTGCGCCAGCTACTCAAAAACTAAAGGATGATAGCTGGCAACTACATTGTCACTGATCAATCCTGGCAATTTTCTTTTCACAGTGGTGTTTATAACTATTCTTGTAAAACTTTAATTATTTCGTTACTTTTTATAACCTTGATATCCTTTTCATGGTTTTACCTCTAAGGAACTCAAAGCACTAAACTTTTTAATTCACTTCCAGAGATCGTTACAGATGATTTCCTCACCAAATGTTGGAATTCCTTCTATTAGGGTTCGGTTTGAAAAGGAAAGAGGAAATTGAAATTTTACATTTTATTTCGTTAACAGGATAATTACGGAATTGAAATGTTTGAAAAGAATGATATATTTATTTTTCCACTTTTCAAACCACGTTACTAAATACCAAAACGGCACGCTATGAAACTAAGAGTCCTAAGTTCCTCTTTAAACAATGAGCAGGTGAATGTGAGCGAGATTCTGAACTAACTGAAATGTGCTAACCTCGCAATAGTAGATACGGCGGACAATTTTAAAAATTTTATATCTTTTTTTATGGAAGTTCGAAGTTTCATGAAATTAGAGTTAAATTCCAACTATTCTTATATGGTTTCCCTAAATTCTTGTCTTTTTTAAAGTTGAACTCACTAGCTTTGATAGTTAGAAAAAACCTACAGGAAAATTTAAACAGAACGAGAAAAAATTTGAAACACCGGTTGATAAAGTTGTTTGATTGAAAAACAAAAAAAGGGACGACATTCTATGGAAGGGATATAAAATTTAAAATAAGGAGGGTGAAACAATAATGACGATGACAATATCGTTCTTAACATTGAAGATGAGAATTTTCCATTGTTAAATCACTGAAGTCACGTGTAAAATAGCGAAAATGACATTTGTCGTTTGGCACTGGATATATACGAGGTAAAAGAGGAAGGAGAGAAGTTGAGCGTGGTATAAATTTTTTCTGTTCAATGTAATTATCTCCAATGAATACAAAATTATTGGCCTACAGCTACTTTAAAATCCCAAATCTGATAAATGTATTTTGTACCAATTTAAAAAAAATTATGATACTAATAATATTAGCATTCTCTTAACCAAATTAGATAATTTTAATGACTCTCTGGTTTCTGGAGAAGTCTACCAAAAATTAATGAGTTGAGTTCCCTTTTTTTTTTAAATTAAACATTGTGCTCGATCATTTTCACTGCGTCAAATTCTCTTGAAAATTTTTACGAATAGGAAGAAAATACCAAAGACGAAAGTTTAAAGAACTGCGACCGCATTTTTTAGTATGTTAGATACCAATTTGCTTTTTATAATAGGCGTTTGAAAAAAATTCGTACTTTTGACAACTTTGCATTAAATCAGTCTGCAGAGTGAGAAACGCGCTAGAAAATTATACGGAACATTGTCAAAGATACTTTCATACGTAAAATCCTTTGATTCCACTTTCGTTTGATATAAGAATAGCATTTGACCTGGTTTGAATATAGGAGTTGATTGACGACTATGAAGTAAATTGGAGGAAAAATGAGCTGTGAATCGATTTTAATACAATTTTTTGGTCCAATTGTATAAAATATTTTATACAATGAAATTAAAAAACGACTTTTCATGATAATTGATGAAAAAATCTAGTTGAGTACATTCGAATTATCATCTGCCCAATAATGTTGGAATAACTACACGAGCTTTGACCGTAGCTTCTCTCTGGATACGACCCACCTCAATACTACCAATAGCCTCATCCGCCCGCACCTCCTGGCTATGGTCAAAACAAAATTCTAAATTTAGAAACACAGTTGACCCAATAAAGTGGGTACAATAACTGTGAAATTCTTTAAAATACAAAAGAAAACAACTTGATTCCAGCTTAGCAAAGTTTTCAAGAAACTAGTTTTTTAAAAAACAGTTTATCGATTTTAAATTAGAATTTATTCCGGACCATAATCTTCGGATATATATCTACGAATTTATATAAAACTTACTCCAAATAGCCTCACATTAGCACTTGAGCAGCCGTCAGCCTGTGTAATTGAAATTGGAATAACTAATTAATTTGTTCTGGAGTGACCAATCATTTAAAGTGTGGGTAATGACACCTTACATTACCTTTCATTTCCAATTAGGTAGGTTAGATGGGTTAGGTAGGATCATAGCAAAGTACCGTAACAATAACTTTTCGGAAGAATCGACATAATATAATATTTGTAAATAGAACACGTAACTAATTATATTTACCTGAATAATCCGCTAATCCAGAACAATTTGCAGACAACAGGTTATCACTCACCTAACGATCTAAATCCTATCTCAAAACAATATAAAATGAAGAATGAAGTGAAAATTGTGATAGATAGAAACAGGGCAATCTACTAAGCAACGACATTTTAAATGAAACAGATAATCAGTCGATACAAATATGAAATTATTCCGACTGAACAATTGCATCTATTAAGACAAAAAAGAATAAATAGTTCAAATTGAATGTTGAAATTGCTTACTTCAGCGATTTTAAGTTCCAAACCAATTCATTTTTGTTTCAAGCAATATAGTGTACGTGCTTGATTGAAGCAAATATTAAGGTTGAATTAATATCATTATTCGCTTAAAAGGAGTTGAAAAATTTTTCATTTAAAAAAATTTATTTTGAACCGAGCGAATTGACTTATTTAAGTCAACCAAATATTATATTTGAATTAATAATATTATTCGCTTAAAGTAAGTTAAAATATATTTCATTTGACAAGTATGTTTGAATCAAGCATGTTCATTTGTTTGATTTGAATGAATCACTGTTTTGAGATAATATTATAATACTTTGATGTAAATTAGCAAATACTTCACTTGATGAGTCCATTTTTGATTCAAGATATTTCTAGGATTACGTCGACAATTCCATTTTGTTTCAGCAATTTTAATATTTCCTCGGACGAATACTATTTGATATGAATGGAATTTAATCGAGTTAATCAAATAAAAGTGACTAAATAAATTGAGTTGATATAACATATTTTTTTTTCGTGTACAAATTTATATAAACTCACTCCAAATAGCCTCACATCAGCACTTGAGCAGCCGTCAGCCTGTGTAATTAAAATTGGAATAATTGATTAATTTGTTTTGAAGTGACCAAACATTTTTTCTTTCCCAATTTATAAAAGAGCAGAGTAGTTTATTAACTTTCCAGGATAATGTCGCGGTTAGGAGCGAGAAATTAACTTTCTCCGGCTTCAATTATTTCTACTCGTAAATAAATGTCAGATAAAAAAGCGGTAGAAACTGAGCGTTGAGCGTTTCGAAATAATTTTTCATCTGAAATTTTTTTCCATATGGTGAACTTCATAAGTCATTAAGTCAAATTCACATTGTTAACGCATGTCAAAATTTGGAAAAACCAATTGGAGAATTTAAATTTAAATCTGAAAAATAGGTTTTCTTGAGAAAAAAAATGGTGATCGTTGGGATATGAATAGATAATATATTTTTTGGGAGATATTTTTTAGAAAGTCATAGTTAAATAAATAAACTGAGATGATAAATAATAAAAATGGAATGGAAGTTGATGCAGACCATAAAAGTATAGAATCACAGTTGGACTTATAGGTAAGTTTGCGGCAGAATAAAAATCAATGATAAAGATCTTCATAGTATGAACAGTTAAAATTGCATCAGGAGGAAGAAACCATCGTGGAAGTAACTTATCATTTATTGAAGTTAGTAAAAGTTTTAAAATCACTTGAAATCCGTAATAAAATTAAAACTTCGATACTACGGAATTGTAAACCAATAGGAACATGATAATATTTTGGACAAAAATATTTTTAATTTAATTAGAATTATTTAAGATAATTAATAATAATATTCTAATAATATTATTAGAATAATCTAAAAATAATAATTCATATTATTAAATTTTGAATAAATATTTTTCCACATAAGGACTATGTAATGTAATTTTTCACTGTACCTAATACAATTCAGTTTAAAAAAACTCCTGGACAATTTGATTAGAATAAAAAGAACACTTTGAACCACTGCACTGCCTGAGATGGGTTTTGCCCTGGACATCTTACATTAAAATAAAAACTTTAAATAAATTGAAATCAAAATAATTGGCGCCCAACGTGGGGCATTGGAAAATAATAATAGTTTTTATTACATTTCAATCTACCTGGAGGTTGCCATACCAAATCATAAAATAAATAACAACATAGTATACTATTGGAATATAATAGGAAGAAAAAAAGCTCTAAGACGCGTTCACACTATGCCTCGATTTGCCGTTGGCAATGCCAATTGGCAAAGTCAGCGACTGTAAAAACGTCTTCATATGTGTTGGCATTTATACAGTTCAGCCACACAATGCTTACACGATCCCGATATAGATTTGTCAAATTGATAACTTTTCTCTACGTCCACTCCATTTTTGAAAGCGCGTGCTAATAGACAGACAGTCCAAATCACAACTAAAGCCGCTAAAGCCGCTAGAGGCCAGTTGTTGGCACGTCCCCACTCTCCGTTGGCTTCCTTTGAAGGAGACCGACAATTCAGCGATTTTCATTAGCACAGGGCTGGCTTGTTGGCATGTACCACAAATGTGAACTGTCAAATACTCGTTAATAGAAATGAAAGAGAATTAGTAGAGCAAAATGTGTAACAATAATAAATATGAGGAAAAGTGAGATTTATAGTTACCTCAATATTCCTGGTGGTTGTGGTTCTCATGACTCCTGTAATGCTGAGACATGCTATTCTTTGAATTTGATGTAAGTTTAAAATAGATATGGTTCATTGTTGGGTTGGCCAAATAGATACAGGTGAAGATCTTAGGAATTAATCCCTAAGTCTTCCTCACTGTTCAAGTTATATATGTTCTTTCTACTTTCCAGTATATGGTATATACAGAAGCAAGCTTTCAGCTTATATGAAATAACAAAGGTCCACTCGTCATGAGCTCTTGCTTTATTAGGGAACAACATGAATAAAACATTATTCGTGGAATTGAGTTATTAATTAAGTCACCCTTGTCATTTTGATCTGTCATTCTGTGACCTTTATAATAAAATCAGTACGGCAAATGAAATGTATCTGATATCCAGCGAAACGTTGCTTCCTGTAACAATAGACATCGACAGGTCGATGGGAGTAGAAACATCTCCATATATTTACACAAGATTTAGCTCTGAAACTACGCTCTAATACAATGTGGCATTGGTTTACCGAATGGTCGTTAATAAAATAAATTTATATCGTGTTACACATGAAGCGACTATAAAATAAGTTGTTGGATTTATGATTTATAAAATGTAGTTACTTTATTATACTTGTTATATTCGTGTATTTACCCGAAACACGTGATTATTAAAGTTTGACAGTCATGAAGTTCGCTCTGGGCATTTATTAGGTACAAAAATATGAGGATTAATTGGTTTAATCGTAATCAAACTGAAAGTTGGGAATTTGTTGAATTGAATTGAAAACGATATCACTGTTTGAGGTTATTGAAGCAGATATTTCTTATACTTAATAACAGTTTCCTGTGAAACTGTCGTATTTAGTAAAGCGTGCTACCAATAGATATCGAAGATGATAGATTTTATACCATTATAACTAGTATTTTATACTATTATATTGCAAATCAGAATTGTTGGTTATAAGTATCTTGTAGAGATACTAACCCCATTTGCTTGGAATACCTGTGCTGTATTTTTTATTATTTTGTTCATTCTAATTTATGTATTAATTTGCTAGTAGGTGATTGATTTGCATTTATTATCTTCAGTTTTTGGGTAATATAAGGACTTACCCTCTGCCCTTGTTTATATGTACCTAATAATAATTATTATTATTCAGTGTTTTAATGGCAGTTTGACTATCCGACATAATGATAATCCTTTGCCTTCTATCTATTTTATCGATATTGAGCTATAAACAGATAATTGCTTTTCCCAAGCTTTCGAAGTAATATGGTTTCTGGTCCTTACAGTCCTATCCCAGTATTAACACAGTATAAGAACGAACCAGTAGTATAACTCATAAATTTCATTCATAAATTGCCAGAGCTTTTGATGACCTTGAACGGATCGCTTTACGATTCATTTTACCATAGGCGTAGGTGGCATAAGTTTTAAAATGACTTGAACGTGTTGAATGTTTCTTCTTAAATATTGTAGAACAGTACCTACACTGATGAGTGAATAAAACAATAGTCTTATACCAAATATTTATTGGTTTTTCCATATTACAATTTTCATTTTGTTATGATTTTTAAAATTTTTATTGACAAATTTCAATGTGTAATATAGTCGTACCCCGAAGAAAAGTTTCATTAAACATTTTATTGGAAAATCAACACAAGGATGTATAAACTCTGTCGTTTGACTAATATTTATGAGTGATTCAACAATATTATCTTCCGTAGCAACTTTCTCAAAAGTCATTTGGAATAATGTTTCTAATGATGAGATGTATTGTACACAATTTTCATGCGGCATATTCAAGTTTCCAAAAGTATCCCTATTCGTATTTTCTTAAGCTCTAAGGTAACCGTATAAAGACAAATCGTCCAAATTCTGTTACGCTTGTGAATACGTCTCACATACGCTACATGTATGAATTTCCGAACATGTTTCAATTAAATAACCACAAAGGTAGCGAACAAAATTCTTTTCCTAAAAATCATTTGTCTCTAAGTCTTTGTGTGAGTGTGAGTGATTTTTGGGGTGACATTCACTGAGACCTAAAAGGTCTATTGTGC
>CAJUYG010001305.1:63487-78669 GCA_910591675.1 Galerucella calmariensis
AAAAGGGTTCGGGCCCCCAGAAAGGTATTTCAGTCCCCCTCTTTGCTCTAAGTCTTTAGGCATTGCAGTATTTGATGAGAGGAATATTGTTGGAATAGCCTTTTTTAAAGGAAGTTTTCTTTTATGAGGTTGCATAATCATGTCTGGTTAAAAATGAGCACCACATAAACGATGACTACTATTGTATAGAGTTTATAGTTTTGACATCAAGTCAGGCCTATCGCATGCTTCGAGCCAAACTTTAGCTTAAAAACAAAAACAACAAATTAAATCAATGTATGAAACTAAGGCTCATAAATGTAATATGAAGATCAAATAATAAAGTATTATACTAACAGTTTCTCACCTTTATGAATCCTTTGGAAAAAGGTATAATTTTCCATCACAATTATAATATTTATTATTACATCCATGAACTACACACACAATACCCGTTTCTTCTTTTTAATGGTATCCATTGCAAAAAAATGCTCATAAACTATAAAAATAATACCGGAAGCCCATAAAAATATAAGCTGTAATAAATAATAATTCGATTCGCAAATTCACCACTGGCACTTTAGTTGGATCGCAGCACAGCACTGGCCGCCGGATGAGATACTCATCCGATCGACGTTGTAGGTCACAGAGACATGACAGTGTAACGTCACGAGATAACATGCTGGTTCGTTCCTATACTGTGGTATTAACAGATGTATCTTTATAATTCCCATAACCAATTATTAAAATTTCTCTTCTCTCTTATTTTTTTTTTGGGAATCAAACCACAATAATGTTTTTATAGGTATATTTTTTTGACGTTTCGGTATCGTTCCATCTACCGTTGTCAAGATTAATTAGTAATTAAGGGTGAAATTCATAGTCGACACTTGAGGGTCGCTCATACTCAAACTCAACTTAGTTTGAGTTCAGCTCGAGGCGACTTTTCATATCCACAGTCATTACTCGAGTAATACTTCAATTTGAGTGAATAAAGTTTGGCATCAATGTTATTATTAGGAACTTTGGTTGCGTTTGGTTAACAATTGTTAATTATGAACGTCCATTAACGTTCATCTGACATCTGTTGCATAACATTCATATTCGAATTTGTCTTCAGTTCGTGTATTAACCCTCTGCAAGTATTTTATTCTCAGTTTAGCTCTTTACTGTTCATATATATTTCTTATTTGCTGCGTAAGTTTATTTTTCAAGCTAGTTATTTAATAGATAATTTTAGATTCTTATTTTCAATTTTTATAGTAGATATTATTTCATTAAAGTTCATTATTTCTCAGGAAAATGGAAAACAAAAGAAAATTCTTTTCGTCTAGCGAATAACTAGCTTTAAGTGAGCTGGTTTGTGAATATTCTTTTACAGAAAATATAAAAACTGATTGTGTTAGCGTAGCTGGAAAGAAAAAGGATCTTCTGCATCTCGAATATATCGTCTAAGAAATAATTTAATTTAATAATTTTTCTTTCTATTACGCCAATGTGATTACTAACCTAGGTAAACAATAAACGTAAGCATTATCATCAACTATATATTTTTCAAAATCAATAAAATCAGCCATCATACTAATTTCCTTGAAAAATTTGAAACTATAACAGACAAATAACAACCAAACAAAATTTCGATATCGTACAATGACAGTGTAAGGTACAAACGTGGTTTATAGGTTAGAAATGTTCACTCAAGGGAGCTGGAATCTGTACTCATATTTCACTCAAGTTACACTCAAACTCAACCTCACTTTTCGCCTGTCAAGTGTCTCTGCATACAATAAGGATGAGTGACCCTCAAGTGTCGACTATGAATTTCACCCTAAATAACTTTTGGTCCCTATCTGACACAACGAAAAAATTTGACAATAGGTAGTGCCACAAGGAACGTACAGAAGACAATCATTAAAATCATTTCCACAATTCAAGAAACTGATACCATAACCTTCTCTGCTGATCGTGTACTCTTTTGGTTTTAAAATTAACACACTTTATATCATTCCCAATCAATGAGGAAATATTTTAGTGATTATTTAATAAATATAATTAATTTAATGTAACTATTTTCAGTAATTAGAATCGAAAGGTCTTGAATAATTACATTCAGTTGAAAAATTGTTTGTTGATTTTCCAACTTAATAATCTCCAATCATCTACAGATATGATCCATAATTTAACTTCCCATCAATTATCCTTTCATTTCCTTTTTCAATCAATTCACGGAATAAGAAACTCTTCCATTCAGCGGAAACAATATTTTCCATTTATTGCTACTGAATATTAAACTTTTTTATAATCGGATGATGTTATTAATTATAAGATGTAGAAAAAGTGTTAAATATTCAATATCATAAGCTCATCTGGCTATATTCATTAAATATGATAATTGGGAATTTGTTTTCAAATATATTCAATTCATAATATACTGGAGAAGCCTAAATTGTAGAACTACAACAAAGGATAGCAATTGCAACAAGCATATGTAAGGTCCTTCTCATTTTCCAATAGGATGTGGGGGCGATCAATCACATGGCTAAATAAATTGAATAAATAAATAAAAATAAAATAAAAAAATAATTAAAATGCAGAAAAGGACATACCATTCAGTTGCAGTTTTCGCACTTGATTCCATATACACAAGTTAGTATGTGATTGCAAAGGCTCCTCAAACGCAAAGTCGGTATATACAGGGTGTACCAATCTTACGACAAACTTCGGTATATGGGTTATTTAAAGAGATATCAAAAAATGTTATCAAGAAAAATAGTAGATGGGCTGAAGGTCCATATTTTGAAATTATATCGAACTATACAGAGTGCTGCATAACTCCGTTACAAACCAAACATATGATTTTTCAAATGGGATCCCCTGTATATTATACCGAATTCGGATTGGTTACATGTTTTTGAAGCTTTTGATATAAGGTCTCGCCACGTTATACAGAGTCCTTCAAATAATATGGACACGTTTATGTGAAAATCGTAGGTAACACACACACACAGAGACAGGCGAAACAGCCGTAGTAGGTATGTTGACTCAGGGCATTGTAAGCTTATGAAGTTGACAGACGAAGCCATGTGCAGATTCTATCACCTGAAGGATGAAACTGCAGAGTATATTCTATGCCATTACGACTGCTTGGCGAATGTTCAGGTTCTTGTTCTAGGCGTTGGAGAAGCCACTAGTAATTACATGAAAGGTTCAATCTCGAGTCTATTTAAAAAGAGTCGGGCGGGAAAATGTAGTCTAGAGTCAGACCGCTACAACAGATCTGAAAAGATGGTATACCAGAGAGGATCCTACAGACGTCCTTTCCTAACCTTGTCCAATGGATAATATTTCGCCAATTTCAACTGCTTTCAATTTGTTAGCAAAATTTCTTATTGGTTTGTATATTGGGTGGAAAAATCCGATAGTAATGTTTATGCTGTGATAAAAAAGATAAAATTCCTGAAAATCCACTATCCTGAATGCTCCTCCATTTATCTGAGCCTATCATGGAAGATTCAAAAAATTCAAAAATGTCTCACAAATTTCAAACTTTGAACCGAAACAATTTGGATAGAAACAGCAGTTGATTTTTTTAAATTTTGTCCCACACTTTCAACTGTATTCCAACATTGAATAAATTTTAATCTCTTGTATATATTTTCCAATAATGAATTCGGATCTATTATTAAAATATATTTTATCAAAATTATACAGGGTGTTTCATAGTTAAACCACCATAGGTTAACTGCAAATAGAGAACACTTTGGTGGTTCCAAATAGCATTGGTTAATTGGTCTAACATGATTATTAACAGAGATACAGGGTGTTTAATCCATTTAGCCCTATCCTTTCGAGGGTCATAGCTTTAGAACCACCCTATATATTTCTTTCATTTTTGGTAATGATTTATTGCATTGATAACACAATAAGATAGTGTAATAAAAATAATTATAATCCAGGTCTGGTTTGAGAAAAATTTGCAAAGTTCGATAATTTCCAAAACAACACTCTGTATATCAGAATTTTTAAAATCCAATATTGTTCGAAGAGAAGCGACACCAAAATATTTTTCGAAGTGCACATCCCGTTTTACTGCTTAACTTTTAATGTCAAAGTTATTTAAACGTATCATTGACATTTTCGTACGTGATAACTTTAGAACCACCCTATAGATTTCTTCCATTTTTGGTATAGGTGTAAGTTACATAAGCATCAAAATTTCACCATGTAACAAAAACAGTTATAATCCAGGTTCTGGTTAAGCAAAAAAAATATTTTATCAAGATTTTTATAAATTTTTATAATTCCCAAAAAAATAAGAGGAAAAATAATCAATAGTTTATTCCAAAAGAACAGAAAAAAAAATTGAGTTACACGGAATGTCAAATTATTTATAAAAATTGTTCGAAATGTCCATCATTTTGTTCTACGCATTTACGAGCTCTTTTTAAGATGTTTTGTGCTGCTCGTATTATTATAAATGGATTTGCCCTGATTTCCTCGCAAGCATCATCAATTCTTTGAATAAGATCTTCAAAGGTTTATCTCAGTAGAGTATACATTGGCTTACAGATATCCCCAAATATGATAGTCCACTGGGTTGAAAACCGGCGACCTGCAAGGCCAATTATTGGGCCCGCCCCTGCCTATCCACATGTTTATAAAATTCTCGTTTAGAAAATTTCGCACAATCACCCTAAAGTGAGGCGATGCATCAACGTGCTGGAAACATATTCCTCCAGTTTCCTCATTTTCTAATAGCACTGGTAACATATTTTGCAAAAATCTCCGTACTTCAACAGTCTACGCCTATTAGCTAATTTTTCTGTTCTTTAGAATATTAGACCTACTTGATAATTTTTAATGATTTCGACTTGAATATTTTAGTAAGTGTGCACTTCGAAAAACATATCCGTGTAACTCAATTTTTTCTGTTCTTTTGGAATAAACTATTGATTTATAAAAATCTTGATAAAATATTTATTTTCTCAACCCGAACCTGGATTATAACTGTTTTTGTTACATGATGAGATTTTGATGCATACATTTTAATTGGCTATAGTGTATACACGGCTCATTTGATTCTTCTAATTTTTTCATGATACAGTACACTACTATCAATCATTCGACTGGTATTAGCTAAACTTGGAAATTCCACATCATGGTGAAAATACTTGAAAAATAATTGATTCTGACCTTAGAAATAATACTAAGTGACAATAAAAAAGTAGGCAGTTAAATTTAATATAATGTTGTAGGTATTTTAGTTATAGGTAATACTTTGGAATTCATATCATTTGCTAAAATTAATATCTTATTATGTGATACGTCATGATGGTTCAGCAAATTAGAAAAATCAGCCAATTGAAATGTATGGCCAATTTCACAAACCACCCTGTAAATTAATAAAAAGGAGTTGACACTTTTTAGTAGTCACATGATATCCGCCCTGAGGTACTTTACACATGGTAGAAATATGTAAAGTCTCTCATGATTCACCCTGTATATAATAATCTTCAGGTGTCTGGCTCATTACATAATCATCGAAAGTCTCTATTTCTTCGTGCTGCCACCATTTCCTCCCTCCAGTTTAATATGTACAGCATCCTTACAGGAGCGTTCAGCAGGAGTGGCAACGCCGCAATCCTGCCGCCAAGCCGCGTTTCAGGGCTTCGCGTGTAGAACGTGCATCGTTTCCCTCAACCTCACTTTTCCTCTCTTCAAAAACTATCTGTGATGTGTCTTTTATTTTATTAACTAAATATGTGTCGTCGCACTGAATCATTAAATCACCTGTGAAATGTCTCCAATTACTTTCGTCTTTCTGTTGTGTACCTTATCGGGCGTAGCGACGTTTTATACCCATTCTTTATCTAACCACAACGATACCCTTAATATAGGACTCATTTTGCCCCATACGAATTTCGGAGTGCGTGAGTATATTCGATCTATTAATAAAGCCGTTACCAATTTACAAAAATCGCGGAGGATAACGAAAGGATTGAGTTTTGTGAAGAGATTCAACTTCACCAACAAGAACGTACACTATGTACTTATGACACTTACTCCAAGTCCAACAGGTAATGTTTATGTTGCTGCATTATGTCAACGAATAGTATCAAAGAGAAATTGAGAGAGTTTGTATATGTGTGTTATTTTGATTTTTTTGTAGATCTGCTGCAATGTATTAAGCGGATCTGTTTCACATTAATATACCGTTAGGAAATTTGAACAACTGAGTTTATCTTTAATAGTTTGAGATTAATTTTTTTCCAATTAAACGAGGCGAGTTTTTTTTATCTATTATTCAAATGGAGTGGACGAACGAGAATGGCTATTTGTGAATCAAGAGCACAAAGTAGTACTTTGGCAATCTGTTGAGACTACCAAAGGACTTTCTGCTCGTAATACTCACAAAATTTTTTCTACATTCACACCAAAATAAAATTAATTGCCATTGTTTCCAGATTGCAGTTTCGTGTACCTATGTACCGGGTGGCCAAATAAGAACGGCCGCCGGCTATATCTCAGGAGTGGATTATAGCATAGGTTCGGGAAAAATTTTTTTATAATAAAAGTGGCCTCGAGAAACGTCTGGAAATTATTTTCAGCATTGTTGGTCCACCGCTAGAGGGCGTATTAAACAGTTAAAATTTTTCAAAATTTACTACAACTACAAAATTAACAAGCATATTAAATTTTATAATCAGATTCCTTGACAAACTCTGCATATTTTTAATGTGACAAGTTTAAGTCTGTCTCTTCAAATAAGGAGTGGGGGAAAGTGAGAACCTTGTTACGAAAAAACGCATGTAATTCCGGTTCTGCTTGACCGATTTGAATAAACTTGATGTTGTT
This sequence comes from Galerucella calmariensis, assembly GCA_910591675.1. NCBI lineage: Eukaryota > Metazoa > Arthropoda > Insecta > Coleoptera > Chrysomelidae > Galerucella > Galerucella calmariensis. Next base: position 70,322 of record CAJUYG010001305.1, read on the forward strand.
TGGAAGAGCTTTCGTTGAAAAATCGAATATGTGTAAATATGGAGCAGTCTGATTAATAAGATAAATGTTAGATGGCGCTGATTTATTTTTTTAAATATTGTGTTTTCTCGTAACAAATTCAAGTAGGTCTTTAATAAGTAGACTGAATTAGTAATAAAACACTGCAAACAGCAAGGCGATATCTCTTTTCTATCCAGAGATATCGTAAGAAACAGGTTAATTGCTGGAATTGTTCTTCCAACGTCTAGAAGGCTGGTTCGCATTAACAGAAATTATTAAATTTAGCCTGAATGGGAAGATCTTACATTGGTCTGCAGTAATTTAAACTGTTATCACACTTATGTTATGGTTGCCACTAGATTACCTAAATGTAATGCTGTCGATACTAACAATGGGAACAAATTTTAAACAATGTGATAAATCGAACAATTGAAACCTTTAATAAATAATTAGGTACGTAATTAGTGCCGCCCTGGATGTTCGAAATTTCGTACATCATTTTCAATGCATGAAATCAATCGCTGACGGGTAGAGAAAGCAGCAGCTTCAATTTCTGACCTTGAAATACTTCGTATTGTCTGTCGTATCCTTTCAACCATGTCAGCTCTATTGTTGCGGGTCTATCGGCATAAACGAGATCTCTTACTCGCTCCCACAAATGAAAATCTGAACATGTTAGGTCTGGAGACCTCGGTAGCCAAGTAAATGAGCTTCCAAATATCGGTTTTTATTGATATTTTATGCTTTTGATTTACTAACACATCGCTTGAAAACATATATAACATTCTTATATAAATTCAAAAATTGTAGCACAACTTACTTCACCAGCCTTCTAGACGTTGAAAGATCAATTCCCTCCATTTACCTGTTTCTTACGATATCTCAGGATAGGAAAGAGATATCGCCTTGCGGTTTGCAGTGTTTTATCACAAATTTAGTCTACTTTTCGAAGATCCACTTCAATTAGTATGCTTTCATTTAAAATATTAAAAAATATAAAACAGCTCCCTCTAGCACTTATGTTATTGATCAGATTGCTTCATATTTACAAATTTTCGATTGTTCAACAAAAGCTCTTTCAAACAACATCAAATTTATTAAAATCGGTCAAGCAGAACCCGAATTACAGGCGTTTTTTCGTAACAAGGTTTCCACTCTCCCCCACCCCTTATTTGGAGAGATAGACTTACCTACCTACCTACCTAACCAACAAATAGATGGAGGTGTATATTTTATATGTTTAATTTTATTGAAATTATAAAATAATTTAAACCTCATACATTGATATTATTTTGATTCAATACTACAGTGAAGGATTTATTTCTTAGTTCAAGATAAAAATTAATATTTACAACTTATTACAAATATAACGTTGTTAAGATTGGCAATTTTCTTGATCGTTTTTGCAGATTCCTATTTTCATAGTATAGATTTATACGGACAAGTTGACGTAGTAGAAATATATCAGTCAGAAGGTAGGCAATGCATTATACACCTAGATGCAACTACTATTTTGTGAAAATAGTAGACTATGGAATTAATGAAACGTCATTATTTCATTTTTAGTTTATAAAAAAGTTGTCTGTTTATAAATAGCTATTTGAAAAATGGATAGTGACAGTGAATTTTCAAGCACACCTCCAGATATAGCAGATTCTGCTAAAAAATATTACTCTTAATCTTCTGCCAACTAAATCCAGAGGTAAATACGAAAAACAATAATTGTTACATGTTTTCAACATCACATTCTAATAAAGTGTACTTTTCATGTTTTCTTAAATTATTTGTTTAAAAATAAGGTGATCCTAGAAAAAATCTTGTGTGCAATTCGAGCAGAAAGTGCGTTGCCGCTTTCGGCAGATTATCACTTTCCGCTCTTAATACACAAATAGCTATTCTATCATTCACTTCCTTTTTGGTACGAAGTCCTGGTTCACCCCGTATAAGTGATTATAAATTTTTTTCTTTCAATTTAAGTTTAATATCATTCAACTACTTGTCGAATAGTTTGAAATATATCAGTATTTCCATTTCTTTGGCTGGAACAACTAGCAAAACTAGTAAAACTCAAAAAGAGTATAAAAACAAATAAAATGGCCAATGTAAATAGCGCTTGCTGTTGAACTACGAAATAAAATTGAAATGGCTAAATAACTTTAGTCTTGTAATAAACTCCAAAAAAGAATTGTATAGCAAATGTTGAAAATATGCTTGAAGCCTTGACAAACAAAATTTTCTGAATGATAAATTTAATTTTCCCTGATGTAGTATTATTTCCACAAGTTATTAACCGCATTAATTTTTATTAGATTTAGTTTGCTTTCATTGTTTTTGATTATCTTGCATTATTTCTTGTGCTGGAACTGCTCCATTTTCCAGACTTCTCCTTCCTCGTAATTTGAGGAAGGAATGGTGAATAACTAACATTATGATATCTCTCAAAAAATAAGATAGAAATGGCTATCCAAGAACAATATCCGTTGTGACAATAAGGGTGAGTATTATAAAGCGTAACCTTTAGTATAAGATAACAATAATCGAGTGGGAGGTGCCCTGATTTAACTGCTCTCGATTTCTTTTCATGGGAACATTTGAAAAGGAAGGTGTACATAAATAGAACACAAACTAATAACGAACTCAAAGAACGGATACGCATTCGCCGACTTACGAAATGATGAATTTATTCCTTTTATTTGGACCACACTGTATACTTGTTAGCAAATTAAATGTTTAATGATTTATGATTGCTGACAGAGAGTAACTTTAAATTATTATATCATTAGTTATGCATAAAATAGTAAAAGAACCTAAGCAGTGGCGACTCACGAAAAAAAAAAAATTGAAACACTTACATTTGGATCCATCTACGGCGTAATCTCCATCCCAATACCATTCGTACTGCGCTATCTTTACCATTAACTTGAAAACCGAAATCGACCATTTCCATTTACCGACCGGCGATTGCCACCACACTTTTTAAATAACAAAAATAGAATATAAATTTTCAAAATTTCAAAAAATTAAAAAAAAATATTTATATATGGAAAAAAATAATCAAAAATTACCTATAATCAGTTGCTATGAAAGTTCAATGCTTGAATCTTATAAAATTTAAACTTTTACTACTCTCACAATTGTTTCTATTTTTGTTATTTTGGCACAACATTCTCCCACCTTTAGGCATATCGCAATCCTTGGAGCTGAAACGAGACCGATAAAATCTGTAAAAAAAATAGAAAACGATTTAAATTCAATATTGTTTGATTATAAACATAGAGAAAAATATTCAAAACTTCTCGAAAAGTATGAACATTTAAGGAATTAATGAAAAAGGATAAAATTCTCAATTAAAACCTCCCAACTCCCGGAACTTTATCTCCATTATAAAATTATGGTATATTATAATCACTTCAAGGAGCTCATATCCGTTGGGAAACATTATTCAAGCTAATGTTCCAACAAACTGGGTAATTGTTAAAACAAAACGTTTTTGAGCCTCCTTGCTAATTGTAAACTAGAAAAAAAGGTTTAAATGATTGTCTTGACAATGCCCTTTCTATATACATACCGAATAGGAGCTGATCATAAAAGTTTGAAATATTTCAAACATTGTTTATAATAACTAATATAAGTTAGCAAAAAACTGCGAACCAGTTATTTATTGTTAAAAAAAATTCGAATGCCCAAAAACTAACGACGTTATCTTGTTAAGTATGTGTATACGACAATTATTTGAACATTTTTTTTGCTTACAATAGATATATTCAACAAATTCTTTTTTTTAATTAACCATACCTTGTCGAAAATGACGGGTTGAAACCTGTTTGCAGTATTGAATTAGAGTCAGGACCTTTTCATTGGAAATAACCAACTCTCTAAGAATCTTATTGTCAAGTTTCTCAATTGTCAATACTTACTGAGTGAAATATTTTCATAATTATTAAATAGAACATAATATATATTACCGAATCTGTATGAAAAATATATAAATTTACTCCTGACTATGTAGGTACCTAAATAGATTTTATTAAAATCTGTAACATTTTCTGTTGTACAATTTGTTATTTTTAGATATTGTTTTATAAAAAATATTCTTTTCATCAACCATAGGCATACAACATACCTAATAAAGTATCAAACTTTGAAAAAAATATATATATATATTATTAAGTAAAATAATCAAAAATTACCTGAATACCATATTCACTAATCAAAACACCAACTCACAATGTTCCTTGTTATGGGTATAAATTCGTACAGCAGTTTTTTTCTAGTCAACAAAAAACACCGTGTTTACTACATTTTATTGGAAGAGAGATAAATTTGTTTCAATTAGTACGAATATATTTAATTTCATACAAAGTCGGCTACGTTACATTTTAATTCAGGATTTAAATATACAGAGTGAGTTTTAAATATAAGACGACTCACAGGATTTTAATGAACCTTAATTTGGGAGATGTTATGTTGGTATTTACATTCTTCTCTAAAGTTTGATTTTTATGTGTTGTAGTTTTCTTAACAAATTACTTACAGTACTTACATAATAGCGAGCATTTCAATCCAGAATAGAGAGAAATGTATGATATTTTCATATACATAGATAAAAAATAAGATCAATAACATAACAAGAAATAAAATTAAATTAAAAAGTGTATAGGAAACAATAGATACAGTTTGGTGCAAATGGAAGGAATAAATTCATTAGTTTTTGAACCGTTTTAGGGAAAAATCCTAAGACCCATCGATTTTTAGGTTAGATGATCGCTTTGTCAGAGCACTTTTATATTTTTAGCGTCATATATTTGAGCGTGGTAGGATCTGCAGAGAATTTTTTTAATTAAAAAGTGGGTCTTGCAGTACAACAATTAAAAGGTCTTTCAATCACCTATATTCTTCACTTTTCAAGTATCCCCATATAAAGAAATCTAAAGGAGTTGAATCAGGGAACCTTGGTGGCTCGATTATTTTCGACCTATCCAGCAATTTGGGTAGTTTCTCACCTAGACAGCACAGTGCGTAGGCGCACTAACTTGGTGCAGCCTCATTCATTTCTGTTTGGGAACAGCCGGCTTAATAACAATTATGTTGGACGTCAATAATTGTTATTTGTATAACAAGGGAGCAACATGCAAAATTTAACTCCCATGCTATACATATGATTTTTACGCCTCTCTCAAATTCGCTTGAATCACTAATTTTTTAAATATCATTTTATATTTTGTTGATGTATTATAGAGTACATAATCACAGAGTACAGATGGTGTACTCTGTGATCTAAGTCACTTCGAAACTGTTAATCTGTCAATGGACCATAGCATGCTATATAATTTTTCTGTTCTTAATTCGAAAACGGATGTATCTATGAATTGAAGTCAAATAATTTTGATAGGTAACTACAAGTATACTTTCATTCATTCGTACGTTTGGGTTGTGCTCATACTGGAACTTGAACTGAATCTTTGTACCATTACCGATGTTGCCTACTCCCATTCAAGAAGCTTCGTGTCTTCTATATGGGCCACCAGTTCATATACATATACAAAACTTTAACTAAAAACTACTGATTATTATAAATATTGATATTAAAAGCACAATTTGTTGCATTCTGTAAATTATTTTAAATTTCCGGTCGAGTGGAGTTATTTGGTGTTAACTGATAAGTCGATGAGGATGGCATCGGTTGCAGGTCGCATGAAGATGACGATGTTGGTGACGGCAACGGTTTTAAGTCATTTTGTAGATGAAAGAACTTTATTTGATATATTTCGTAAATATTTATTCACCTGTTGTAACAATAGTTATATTATAACTTCCGAAGTAAAAAGCTGTCCAATAAGGTCAAAATTTGCATAGCTTGACACTTTCAAAACCAAAATGCGTGCGGGAAAATGGGTTAAAACGCACGGTCGTAGAGAAAATTTTTTTTTCTTATATATTATGTATGTCAACAACTACCAGCAAAATCTGTGTTGGTCAAAACTTAAACAACCACTACGCACAGTTGATACTGAAGCCTATAAATAAATGTTGGAGTAAATAATTCACGATATTTTCTTTTTCTACGACCGTGCGCTTTAACCCATTTTCCCGCACGCATTTTAGTTTTGAGAGTGTCACTTTCCCGCACTAGTGCGGGAAAGTAAAATTATATAAATTTTGAGCTTATTAGATAGTTTTTTACTTTGAAAGTTATAACTATTGTTACAACAGGTGAATAAATAGTCCATAAATTCTACATCTTTTCTAGCATTTTGTTGCATTTTTAATTTTTTGAAAATATAAAATAATAAAGATATTTTGATAAAACCCTGTACATTCTTTTAACTAGTGTCATAAAACAACTATCAAACCACCCAGTTTGATATAAGAAAAAAATATCAAATAAAATTCTTTCATCTACAAATGACTTAAAACTGTTGCTGTCACCTTCATCGTCATCTTTTTGGTTGAAGTTTTGTATATGTATGTTGAAATAAAATAACTTCTTGAAAAAGGGGTTGGTATACTTTATTGTATATACGGTCGTAGAAAAAATAATGTTCCTAACTCATGCGTAAAGTATCTTTCCCGCCCTTGACAGCTTGCCCGAATATCTGCTTCGCGTCGTTCGGGTCAACTGCAGTCGCATGCTAGAAAGTATCACTTTCCGCACTTGTTAGAAAAATAACTATTCCGTATTATTCATGTGAAAACATCTTATTATATGTTTTTCGTGTACTAAATTGTTCATCTAATGTTTCTAAGCGTTGATTATTAACAAAATGATACCTATATTTCGAAACCGCTCCATGGAGTTTAATAAAATTTTGTAAATGTGTATTACTCGATCAAGAAACATTTTTATTCCTCAGTATAATTTATTCTGAAGTTCCCAGTAGATGGCGGTGTGATATGTAGCACCACACTCAAATACCTTCCGTTATTGTGTAATTCATGTTTTAATTTCAAACGTTCCCTTGGCGCTTTATTTATTCCACGTCACAAATGGTCCACAGAAATATGCATATGTTTAGTTTATTGCGTATCATGACTTAACATTTTCATTAAAGCTTCACTTTCGTCACTCACCGTTTATCATATCACTATGCATATTAATTTTGGTTTTTATTGAAATGCTCAGTATTAAATGTTGCTTTGTGCTTGATTGCGAATATTCGAAAACTCTGCCAAATACTTTCAAATTTTTTACATAACATTCCATTCTCAATCTTCTGGGTTTTCCTCTGAAACTATGTATATTTTCATCTTTATTAATATAACTTCAAGGTCTGGTTTGCTAGTAGCCCATAAAACAAAGCCATTTATAAAATCAAAAGAACCAACTAAGTTATAACAAAATGCTTTTTTATTTTGGGTAGTTTCATGTTCCCAAATTTCGTTTCTAACGACATGAACACACCATTTATCAGCCGACAAACAACAACATATTTTTTGACAGAAAAAAAAATTGTTACCATCAATCTAGTGTTTTCAGTAGGCAAGGAAAAAGTACACGAATAAACTTTTGATATACGGAATAATGCTTTTGCACGAAAAATGATGAAATGAGAAATAAGTCTTCATTTTGCTTATATATTTTCAGTGGAGCTTAAAGCGACCATCGTAAATAAATTCATCGGCAAATATCCGTATCTTCTATAGGCCAAGTAATAGGAAAATTATTATGAAAAAAATCCATGAAGGTAATATATCTCCATGCAGAAATCTCACTAGAATAGTATATTCTTCAACGAGTGCAGAATGATGGCTATTATTCACGCGGATGAAGTTTCCAAAACGAGGGAGCGCAGCGAGTGAGTTTTGGAATCATCCAAGTGAATAATAGCCATTCTACACAAGTAAAAGACTACTTATACTTTCTCCACGACTAAAAAGAAAAAACTTTCAGTGAGGATCGAACCTCGATCGTCCGCGCCATAGTCAACCACCACCAGGCTATAGAGCATATTTATAAAAATGTAAAGAGTAAATATATATAGGTAACTCATATTTTCGGAACCCTTACATTTATAAATGAAATTAATTCCGGGAGGTGTACATATTCACTATCGCTACTGTTGTCCATTTTTTTTCTATTATAATACGTAAAATTATGATGCGATTTGCGTTCTTAGATATTTGACGTTTTAAAGAGACGATTTGATTTATTCATTTTAATTCATTTTAGCGTGAATTCTGATAATAATAGAATGTGATTGGCTAACGAGAGTGAATTCTTTTTATTATTCACTGGTGTGAAGAATTTATATCATTATGCAGCTAAATATGTAAAAATAATTTGTGCGTTATTATTTAGTCGTGGAGAAGACGGATTCTTCCATAGCACAACTCCAGCACTTGGAAAG
>CAJUYG010001305.1:78769-106035 GCA_910591675.1 Galerucella calmariensis
TCTTATAAAAAATACAAGTACAAGTAGGTCGTAGGTAAAGTATAGTAGAAGAGTATTTTACGCACTCACGGAATTACGCACTCGCCTTACCACACACGTTACGTAATATACTATTAACAAAGCATTAGGTATGTTAACAGTAAGCTTAATAGGTACGCAAAGCTGAGTTGACAGGTGAAGCAATGTGCAGATTCTGTCACCTAAAGTTGGAAACTGTAGAGCACACGCCAATGTGACTGCATGGAAAAGGCGCGGGACAATAAACTACATTGAAGATCTCCAGGTTACATAAAGATAGTCGAGCTAGAAAAAGTAATCTAGATTCAAATGACCACAATAGATTTGGAAAGGTCACAGTATCAAAACTTAACCGTTGGAAGTTATTATTTACTGGCGTCGAGTGTTTAAGTTATAATCGTTGGCCGTTTGTCGGAGATTTTTTTTCTTACTGCTTCCGAGATACGACATACAACAATTTATGTTATCAGAGTTTTGTGGCTCGTATAAGATGCGTTTAATCAAGCGTGAAATTGATATTTTTACTCAAACAGATCGTGTATTGCGAGGCAGAATTAACAAGCTAGAAACTTCGTTAACCTCAGCCGAGATACAGGAAGACTCATTTGAGATGCGAACATGTGAAGACTCAAAAAATGGATCGTATAATTTACACTGGTCCAGCTTTTTCAATTTCCCTGAACGTTTAAACCCCTCTTTTAAAATTGTATGGATATTCCAATTAGTTTTAATTATTTTTTCATAAGCGGCACTAGAATAATAACAAAAAAAATCATGTTAAAGGAGCTAGCAAATGATTGGAAGGTTGGAGACCAAGAATATATGGAAAAAGACAGATAACCAGAAGAATATTTAGAAAATGTCCGAAAGAATTGAAGTTTCGGCAGCATTATAGTATAACCGGTTAAGTTGGAAATGTATTGACCGTTTGAAAATACGCAAAGCTAGTGAAATTTTGAAACAAATGAAAATGATTTGATAGCAATTTCCTTTTTTTTAACAGTTCTAGCTACTATTTATATTATACTTTTATTTATAATAGGAATCAGTCATTTGATGATATTTTTATCACAATAGATTATGAGAGAAAGGAAGTTCTATAAAGCTCATATAATTTACAAGGAAAATATTGATACCAGTAGAATGACGGGTAATCTCACCAGGACAGAGGCAGGAGGAACAATTTATTGAAGGTGATAATGGAAGGCCTAAAAAGCGAAGATATGAAACATCTCAAATCCGTAGTAGGTATGGTAACAGGGCACTATAAGCTTAACAGACACGCAAAGCTTATGAAGTTGACAGCCCATTTGGATTTTATCACCTAGAGAAGGAAACTCCAGAGCACATCCTCTGTCAGTACCTACAATTTCCTGGCGAATATGCGGTTTCTTGTACTAGGTACTAGGTGATGAGATGCCAGCGGCAAGAAATAACATGAAAGTCTCGAGGCTGATTAACTACTTGGGAAGAGTCGGGCTGGCGAATGTAATCAAGATTCCCCCACCTCATCCAATCTAATCTTATCTAAATAGTAGCGCTGTTCTTAACTTAACTTAACTGCCGTTAGGAAGTTTTGTGGCCAATGTCTCTACATTTTGTTCTGATCACATGTTGAGATTAGAAACCAAAGGATTATGATTTGAGAATTGCTCTTCTTACAAATTATATAAAATATGTACAGGGTGATTTATTAGTGCGATAAAGTCCAATATCTTGAAAATAGTTAAAGATATTTGAATGAAATTCTGACTGATTGTAGCCAGCCTAGAGGCTCATATTTTAAAATTAGTCGCAATTGTACAGCGTGTTCCAGTACGCCGTGCCAGATCATAGTTATATTTTCTTTCAAATGGGACACCCTGTATTTTACTTCAAATTTGAATTCTGCTTGACTTCGCTATTACAATGATAGGATATTGTAATGGGTTATACAGCGTATTTAAAAAGTTCTGACCACTTGTTCATGTAAATCGTAATGACTTCCACGCCCTGAATACTTTCAACTGCACAATTTAAAATCAATCTTCCATAGCCTACGTCTGTGATAGTCGTCTAGTACTACAATTCAATTGAACTGATTCGATATCTAAGAAACCGTATAGAGGGCGAGCTCAAACTCGAATACATTGGTTTCACAATTTTTTTAAATGGATCATCCTGTATTTTATATCGGTAAATGAAAGTTACTTTACTATACTTCAAAATTTATTGGGTATTCCCTATACCCAAACTGAATAGTTTTTGTGATATTTCTATTTTAAGGTTAAAGAGAGCCAACAATAATAAATTTACTCATACTTATTTATTAACAACCATACTGAAATTTATAAAAAAATCAACAATAAAGTTATGAAAGATGCTCAAAATGACCACCCTGTACATTTATACAGGCTTGGAGACGGTATTGAAAAGATCGACTTACATTTCTAAGCATTTGCTCATTAACATTTTGAAACGCCTGCCTTATTCTAGTTTTCATATGGACTGGTGTAAAAACAGGTAATTGGTATACCTGTTCTTCAATAAATCCCCAAAGGAAAAAATCTGCTTTATTTTACTCTGGTGATCTTGATGCCCAAAGAACTGGTACTGCTCGTCCAATCCACCTTTTAGGAAACATATCATTCAATTGTCCCTGAATGAGCGCGTTATGGTGAGCAGTAGCTCCGTTATGAAGATACCACATTTTTGACGTGTACGGAGGGGAATATCTTCAAACAGAACTGGTAAATGATTTTCCAGGAAAATGATGATATGGTTCTAATTTAACTATTTAGAAGAGCTCTAAAAAACCTGATCCTTCTGAATGTGTGGTGGTACTGTTATCGACCTTTTAAAACCTTTTTCTAAGTTAACAACTCTTCTGATATTTTAATTAATTAATTAATTTTATTATCTGCTTTTTATTGATTTTTTTATTGGAAATAAAATTTTTAATAACAAAATAGAAATATCACAAAAACTATTTAGTTTGGGTATAGGGAATACTCAATAAATTTTGAAGTATAGTAAAGTAACTTTCATTTACCGTTATAAAATACAGGGTGATCCATTTAAAAAAATTGTGAAACCAATGTATTCGTGTTTGCGCTCGCCCTGTATACGGTTTCTTAGATATCGAATCAGTTTGATTGAATTGTAGTACTAGACGACTAATATAACTTTGATCTGGCACGGCGTTATGGAACACGCTGTACAATTGCGACTAATTTTAAAATATGAGCCTCTAAAGCAATAGAAGGAACTGGGATAGGAGTGTTCGGGCCAGGAACCAAACACTCTGAAAGCTTGGGAAAAACCCCAAGTATCTTTCAAGCGGAAATCCACGCCATAAGAAAGTGCGCCCAGTTCAATATTGATTAAGGATACAGAAGACAAAGGATTATCATAATGTCGGATAGTCAAGCAGCCATTAAGGCACTGAGCTCTTGTGTAATCAGTTCCAAAATGGTGTGGGAATGCCTAGACAAACTCAATGAACTAGGCGAGAACAACATAGTCACCTTACTATGGATTCCAGGACACACTGGAATAGAAGGAAATGAAATAGCAGATGAACTAGCAAAGAGGGGGACTGAAATACCTTTCTGGGGGCCCGAACCCTTTTGCGGAATCAGCCCCAATGTAATATTGGAAGAAATAAGTAAAGCCGAGAAAAAGAGAAGATCTGACCATTGGAAAGATCTAAGGGCTTATACAATCAAAGACTCTTCTGTGTGACTACAACCTGTTGAGATCAAAAGAATGCATAAGTCAAAGTAAAACTGCGCTAAGAGTTTTGACAGGGATCCTAACGGGACATTGTCGCCTAAATGGGCACCTGAAAAAGCTCAAAATAGTGGAGGAAGAAGAATGCAGATTTTGTGGAATGGAAGGAGAAACCTCCATCCACATACTTTCCAACTGCACAGCACTCCAGAATCCTAGAGCACAGCACCTGGGAGATTACTGGATAGAAGAGAAACAAACCTAAGTTGAAGCCTGCAGACATCCTAAAATTCCTCCGGGAAATAGGACTAAAGGAACTACTAGTTTCTGAGACTCTCCTCAGAAACTGAGTAGAAGTAAGGGGGCACAATAGATCTTTTAGGTCTCAGTGAATGTCACCTCAAAAATCACACATACATACACACACAAAATATGAGCCTCTAGGCTGGCTACAATCAGTCAAAATTTCATTCAAATATCTTCAACTATTTACAAGATATTGGACTTTATCGCACTAATGAATCACCCTGTATAATGAATGTTCAGACCAAGTTATTTTTTATAGTAACCCCAAGGTAATCTGGCTGTTCATATAGTGTGAGAGATCATTTCCTGTAAATGTGAAATTTTTTTTCCATATATTATTATGTATGTCAACAACTCTTGGGGTCTTTTATGAGACTTGGATAATTTCAACAGTACGAATATTCCGCCCTGTGAGAGAATCTATTCTAACCGTTTAAGTGGAACAAGAGAAAATCGATAAAGTTCCTAGAGGTGTAGTTGAAGCCACTTTAAAAATGATTACCGAGGGTTTTAACAAATTATCATGCCGCATTGAACTGCGTATAAAACGACCCCTGCACCATTTATGCGATTCTAGCCCTTTAATTTAATCTCAGTTATTAAAAGACTCATGGATATCTCAAACATACTGTAATACGGCAAGAACAGAAAATTTTTATAAAGGCTGAGTCATGAGGCACTTTACATACTTTTACCATGTGTAGAGTCCCTCTTGGAAGATATCATGTGACCTAAATTTATTACCAAGTTTGCTATCAAGTACCCGTCGATAGTCGATAGTAGTGTACTGTATCATGAAAAAATTGGAATAGTCAAATGAACCGTCTTAACACTAATTAGCAAATTAAAATGTATGGTCAATTTCACAATTCACCCTGTAAATTAATGGAAAGGAGTTGGCACTTATTTTTGATGGAAGTATGACTTATGACTGAAATCTTCATCATCCGATGAAAAGAAAATAGAAAGAATTTGAAATTGGTTTTCTGATATCGTTATTCTAAAAGTTGGGTGCTGGAAAAAGCAATTTAATCATCATTCGAATTTCCACATCCTCATTTTTGGTGTGAATTGAAATGCTAACATCCCATTTGAATCCATAGACCGGAAGTAATACTTATCGTTACGATTCAAGGATATTTATTTAAAAATAAAACTTGCTAAAACCAGCTCCCCAAGTAACACAATAAGCATCGAAGTAGATTTAAAATCGACTTTTGTGTCACTCTTGAAGCTAATAGGCAATTAAAACCGTCCACTAAAGCTTCTACGATTACGTAATCGCTGCCTAAAGGGAGCGCGCGGTTTGGCCTTAAAGTAGATTTGAAAGCTTATTAGCAATTCAACCTGTAGGCCTAAATAGCCATAAATTGGCACCAAAAGAGCATTTTATTAGATTTGATTGCCAACATTGGCTGTCAGAGTGATATAAAGAAGCAGTCGTTTAGTCCAGATATGGCTCTCAACGCTTTGAATGATCATGCGCAGTTAAACATTTCTCGTGAGAATGTAATGAAGTTTTGTTTTGGATAAATATTAGGAAATGTATGCCAACAGTTATGTGTTCACAAAAACAAACATCGTCAACTATGATGGCAGATCTTTCCTTCAATATATACGACAATTTATTATTATTATTTTTTTGAAACTGGAAAATATCATTGTGAACCATTAGAAATCTCTGCAAACCTTACTTTTCTGTAAAATGTGAATGAAATACTTCCTGAAAACAGAGGGGCCAGTGATAGCTGTGAGCAAAATACACTTTATAAATTAAATTAATTCAATTTGAATTACGGTGTTAGTTGTCATATTCAATTTTGATACCTATTAATGAAATATATACATCCAATTGAAATTGAAGTTTTTTATAGTATTTTTAGTTGGATTAATTGATAATATTATATGTGATGAATTAAATTGATTTATCTTTCCCAGATTTTCTGAAATTTGTATTCCAGTTTGAAAACAAATAATGTTCTAAGTCAGATTATTTGCATATTCTATATATAAAAATAGTATCATATACAACAACATTGCTCATTATCGTGAGCAAACGGTTCGGCCATGTCTTTATTGTATTTAATAAGCATTTTTCTATGCCACTACCAAGCTTTATGGAATTAAAAGCTAGATAGCTGTTTGTATTGCTTTGTGAAAGCTTTCAGTATTATAAAGTTAAGAAAAAGAAGATTATTGTGAGGTTATGTTTTGAGTAATAGATTGTTTTATAGGTTATATTTTATAATTATTTCGTAATAAAAAATGAACACCTTTAAAGTTATTGAGACCTTAGAAAGTGGAGAAAAAATTTTGTGTGCTGCTCCTGAGGCATGGAATGGGAACAACACCACCAACAAATTTTCCACCAGGACGTAGTGGTATTAGCCTATTGAGAAAGAGTCCCACGACAAGGCCAATAGAGGTGATCTTCTGTGCCTGTAGTTATTTCGTTGTAACTTTCAGCTGCGTTACTACTTTTATGTACACGCCTGTAGTACGCACCTATTCGCCCAAATTTCCGTAGTTTTGTAATTTTCCATTAATCTTTATTTCCATTTAAAGTCCAAATTAATTCCAATTCGAAACTTTATAGTATTGCTTATGAATGGCACTAATTGAAGCACTTGAAGGCATTTTATGACCACACTAAATTTCAATTTGGCTATTCATTTTTTTGGCATTTTTTAAAGTCATTATCTCTATTTTTTGGCTACTTTTCATGACTTACTAGCAATCATTGCTACTTGGTTGCAATATTTAGTCTTAAACAAGATAAGACGTCTTTTAAGGAAGGCTGAAATTATTCTATAAAATAATGCTTAGAATATGCTAAACTTCATCATTTTTTCTGAATTATTTGCTTCGATCTAGCATTATTTGCTAGGTAAATGAAATGTGTTACTTGGGTCGGCTTTAATTTATTAAATACCAGTGGTCTATAAAACATTGGACGGAATATCTATCTATCAACTTAAAATGAACCTATTTTGAAAAAATATATTAGATCCTTTCATCATTCGCAATAAAAAACTCAAGCCAAAATAAAAAACCACCGACAAAACAAGTAGGTATTATATGGATTAATATCATAAACAAAGAAAAAAAAACCGGATCAGCTTCCCTGAGATTTTTGATAAAATATTCTTTCCATAGGTATACACTAAGCTTGGAGCCCATTTTTATTCATGAGTCAAAAGACATATTTTCGTATCGTGAACTGAATATGGAAGTAGGAATACTGATTCTTTGTCGGCTTACATTTTTATTGCAATAACTATGATCTTTTTATTACATCAGGTTAACGCATTATTGCTTGTGATCTATAAACAATTTTAATCTATTTTTTTCATAGCTAGCTCCACAAAAAATTTTTCTTGTTACTTCCAGTAAATTATAGATAAATCTATTTTTATATTTTCATTTTACTAAGGTTTAAATCTATTAATACTTAGAGATTTACAAAAAATAAAGAATAATCTTCAAAAAAACTGAATGTATCAAATATTTTTGGACAAATTCTGTTTAGGTGGAATATCTACCATTAAAAACAAGCATAAATGAACACAAAAAGTACACTGAAGATGGCGAGTTCTATGAGTCAGTTATTGTAAGCTTGCTTAGAAACAGGACCATTATGTTCAATGGGATTTAGCGCACATAATATTGGAAAATCCCAATAGTTGAAGACGAAAAATTCAAGAAAGTGCTTCGTCGCAAATTAATGCAAAAAAATGTAGCTAACATCCCAGCAGAATATAATCAAATCTAGTTACCAATACAGTTTCCATCCAGTTTTTTTATGATTTATTGTTAGAATTGATAGCTAGGATCAACAGTTGGACCAGAAGAATTTCTTCCACTTAGTCCACATACAATTTTGAGCACAAATAATTGCAAAGATAGAACAAACTTTATACGTAGCCAGAGGAACGAACACCTCATTTCTAATTTAAGTTCCAAAAGATCTATCACATAATTTTTTAATGGAAGAAATAAATACAATGCTATTTATCCATTTGTTGTAACATAGGTATATATCTACCAGGAAATTCTTCCGTATTTATTATTCATTTTGTACATAGCAGTAATCTTTTGAATTGTATCAACCAACAAGTTCAAACAAAATAGATATGTCCTCGTTTATGCTCTACACGCTTGATATTTACACTTGGAGAAGACTATGTGAGAAGTTCATGGAGTCCGTAATTAAGTTTGTCTTTGAGAATGCCAAATATGTTGTCATCTTCAGTATACAGAATATTAAATATTAAGCGGGGGCTCGGTAATAAGCCAGCCTCTTTAAGCATATATTATCAATAATAACCGTTGAGATTAGTTAATTGGAATTAATTTTTCAATTTTGAATTCACTAAATATTATTTTTTCTACAGCCCTCACTAAAACACGGGTTTGACATTCGCAGTGAATGAAGGGACAAAGCTCCTGAAAAGTCCCTGAAGACTTCACTTTGGGCTCAATTTGTAGGTCACGGCAGGTGTTTTTAAACGAGAAAACTTAACGCGACTGAGTTTACGGAAGGTGGGGAAATGGCTCGTTAATATCTGGCTCAATATGCAAATCAGAGAATTTTTCTTCGTATAAAAAATGAAGATCGTCTTATTATCTACAGAAATAGTCCCTATCATTTTATTCAAAAATTCGATAGTTATCGAGATAATGAGATCTAAAAGTCTCCTCATTTCAGCTGCTGTTCTGCCTGTAGGAATTCTGCTGTCTATGCATTGAGGTTTAAGCAGGCGGACGAATTGTTCCATAACTCGGCAAAAAATTGACATTAAATATCTTTCTTGAGATATACCTTATCTTGTGATATACCCATACCAAAAACAGACAATCCTGTCGATTGCAATGAGCTACGACCCATAAGTTTACTGTGTACTTTTTCTAAAATCCTGTAAAAAGTGATGGATGAACAAATACGTCAACACATCATCAAATTCGACTTATTACCTGAACATCATTCTGGGTTTCGACCAGGATATAGCTGCACTACTGCACTCCTCGAAGTTTTAGATGACATTTATTCTTATATCGATTCCAACAAACTTTGCATCTTAATCTTATTAGATTACTCTAAGGCATTTCACTCTTTGCTTCTGTCATTATGTAATTATATGTGTTTTGATAAACTTAGATCAAAGATCTCAAAGAGTATTTCTAAATAAAAAATTGTCAAAGAAAATGTACCTTACACGTGGGGTTTCGCAAGAATCCATCTTAGGTCCTTTGCTATTTTCCCTATACACATCCCAATTTCCAAGTTACCTGAAATGTATGAAGGCTCACTATTACGCAGTTCTATATGGATTTTAATGAACCAGAAGTTGAAGACGCTTGTTTAAAATTTAACAAAGAACTTGGAACTATAATAGAGATTTCATATAAATTCTGCTTAAGTATAAATTCTTCAAAATCGAAAGTCACGCTATTTGGTCGTAGAAATGAGAAAAATAAAATCAAAAGTAAAATACACTTGAAAATTAATAACGATAGTTTAATTTTATCCAACTGTGAAAAAAATCTTGGACTCGTTTTATATGACTCCTTAACATTTTCCTCCCATATTTCATCAATAATTCAGAAAGCATTTTGCAATTTAAGACTCTTATTTTCACACAGTTCACACATTCTCGCGGTTTAACTATTGTGATGTAATATATGGACCGGCACTTACACAACTAGATCAAAATCGATTACAGCGAATTCAAAATATGTATGTTCGTTTCATTTGAGGCATCAGACGTCGAAATCCAACCTCCAC
This sequence comes from Galerucella calmariensis, assembly GCA_910591675.1. NCBI lineage: Eukaryota > Metazoa > Arthropoda > Insecta > Coleoptera > Chrysomelidae > Galerucella > Galerucella calmariensis. The sequence goes on from CAJUYG010001305.1 coordinate 88,590, forward strand.
GCATCTTGCAGACCTTGGCTGGCTGAATATAAAAAATAGACGTATTCTTCATGGTTCAGTACTATTTCACAAAATTATGTTAACCAAAACCCCTTATTACCTATCGAAAAAAATCAAAAAGAGATCAGAAGTACAAAATGTAAATGTGAGATTTAAAAATAAAATCAGTATGCCGAAACATAAAACCAAGTTATTTCGATCTAGCTTCTCATATAACATTGCTAATCTGTACAACATGATCCCCGAAGTCTACAAAACGGTACCCATTCCTCAATTTGAACTTAATCTTAAGAAGTCTCTACCCAATAATAGCATAACATTGAAATTCTTAGTCTAAGCGGATAAAACTGGCCTTATTCATTTTAATATTTACAAAATTAGGTTACTTAAAGATATTGAAAAAAATATCTGAGATCATTGAAGACCTCAAGTCAAGTACGAACGAGTTGCAAGTCACAAGGAATGATAGCTCCGGGTCTTCCCACTGTTATGAACTTTGAATCATAGGAAAATGTCAATTTTTTTGTCGAGTTATGGAACAATTTGTCCACCCGCTTACAAGTTAATGCATAGACAGCAGAATTCCTACAGGCAGAGCAGCAGCTGGAATAAGGAAATGAGAATTTTCGAAAAAATGATGGGGATCCTTTTTGTAGATAATAAGACGATCTTCATTTTTTATCCTAAGAAAAATTCTCTAATTCGCATATTGAGCCAGATATTAGCGAGAAAACCGTTTTCCAGGGTTTAGGGGGCCATTTCCCCCCACTTCCGTAAACTCAATCGCGTTAAGTTTTTTCTCGTTTAAAAACACCTGTCATGACCTACAAATTGAGCCTAAAGTGGAGTCTTCAGAGACTTTTCAGGAGCTTTCGATATTTTCAGGTGTTCAGTTGCTGGACTAAAAGTGCGAAAAGTCACATTTGTTTTTGTTTACTGTGGGAGTAGAAAAAGTATAGTAAGCACCTGGTGTCGAAAACATAATGAGTCACTCGATTCATAAGGCATAAATCTCATGACTAAAGTAACGTTTTTGACATTTCGTACTTAATATACCATTCCGTGCTGCCATTTTCATCTGGAACTGTTAAAAAAGCATGAAAATCGTGACAGTACCACAGATTATAAATTATAATCTGTGACAGTACTGTATTGTCATAACTGAACTGTGTTGCCGAGCTATTGAAATATTATGATAATCTAATAAATGTCATATGAATTTTATTCTTCTTCTTCTTTTTATATGGCTATGGGTTTAATCAACATTGCATATTTATGAATTAAATATAACAGTAATTACATTTGATTTGAAATTAGTAATCAGAATACATCCATTCTATATAATTTGAGGAATAAAATAAAGGTACATACATGAATTTCAAAGTTCTGAATGTCGATAATAAATCAACTATTAAATTAAATTGTAGTGGTAGCTCACGAATCAGGTAGCTCGAATCCAATGAAATGTAATGAAATGAAACAAAACGTGAAGAGTATATATCAACAAAAATGCGACTCACTTCTCTCTCTATATGAAGCCAGGCAGAAATGAAATAAAATGAAAATGACCATTAACTCTCATATATCCATCCCGCGCAATACAAACACATGAAAGTATCATTAATCTAGATTATGAAGCAAAACTTTTTCGCTGCGTGCCTGTGAGTGCCGCTGGCTTATGGTTTCTCTTGATAACAAAAACCAACAAAAACTCTCCTTGTTCATAAACCTCTAAGAGAATGATGAATTGGGGGAATTTTCTTATGATTAACAATTACATCGGACATATGCTGTAATTTCGAAATTAAGATAAGAATATTCTTAATGGAATAAATTTTGGAAAAGGAAAATGTTTTTGTATTTAATGATGAGTGAAAATGAACAGTGTGTGATTTATACCTCATTTAAAAACTAGGAGGAATAGTTTGGATTTAGGTTGGAAATTCTGTATAGGTACCTCTGATTGGCAAGATTCCGTCCAGTTTCACACAACATTTCTAGCATCGACATCTGCTGATAATTTCCATTTTTGATAGTTCTGACAGATAATTGACTTATTCTTGTCATCGCATCCGCACTTATTATTTTATTATTTTCACTTAGTTTCCACTCTATTTCATTGAAACTGTTTCTTTAAAAACATCAGTAAGCAATTGTATCGAAAATTTGCAATATCCTTCTACTTCGACACCGTATTCGGTGACTTCTAGTACCAGCTCTTCGCTTAGGATTGTGGTTTTACTCCCATTCAAAACGAATATAAATTGTAATATCGTTGTTGTAAGGTGCAAATTGTAAAATATTTCCAAGAATCAACTTATTGACTTTCTTTTTAATGCATTCAGCTGAATATTGTTTTTATATTTCAGTTTGTATCAGAAATTTCAAATGAGAAACAGAAAAAAGTTTTACACTCTGCTTAATGCTCTGTTTGCACCGGTTGCAGTTATCTTTTGGCTTTAGTAACTCATGATCAACTTTAACCATTGATTAAAAGTGAAGTGTTTTGCACCATTTGTGGTTAAGGTACCGGTGAGTAAATTATTTGTTAGGTGCAAGTTGGTATCTTGACAAAAGGAATAATTTGAAAAACAGCGATTTTGTTGGTAATAATGGTGTCAAATATGACAAATATTAGATATTTATATTTGTAAAATTACTCAAACAAAAGGTAGGAGTTTTCAAAATGAGCGGAAAGAGAAAAAGATCAACAACCTTCTTTTTTCCAAGTGAGAAAATAATGTGCTTGAATTTAATAAGAAACTACCTACAAGCACATAATGGGATGCAAGGAAACAGATGCGTTAAGCTGGAATGATGAGTGACAGGCCTGGACAAAGATTGAGGGGGAGTTCAATGCTCAATCAGATAGTTACAGATCTGTAGATGTTTTAAAACGATTTTACACAAATAAAAAGAAAGAAATCTTTTTCTAAAAGTTGTTGCTTAAAAGTAATTTTCCCTCTGATATCTTCCAAGATTTCCAGGTCATCTTCTTCAAAATCCATTAAATCCATATTTTATTGAAATAGGAATTTATCTCGCAAATTCGCCAAGTACTTCAGTTGATTGTCATATTGACATAACTTTAATTAAATTATTATATATCTTAAACCCTACCTTATCTGTGGATTAGATTTAACTAATCATTATAGCGTTAACTCAAGAATAAATGTCATGGTGCAAGGAACATTCCAATTTAACTAGTAATTAAAACTTAACCACAACTTAACTAAGACCGGTGCAAATGGCTGTTAGACAAGGATTTCCTAATCTAAGGTTAAACCATTGTTATAGTTAACCATTGGTTAAATTCAAAAGGTTGTTGTAACACGAGATTTTAGACGTTCACCAACTGGTTAACCTTCGAAATGCTTACCATCAGATCTTGGAGAGTTAACCTTTGATCAAACACGGATCAATACAATTTCATTTGTGCTATCTGTTTGTCTGCTTCAAATTGACAATTTAGGTTTGCAATTGACGTTTTACAGTTATTTTTGATTTTCATTGATAAGTAAAAAAATAAATGTAGTAGTTAGTGCAAATTATTTTTAACAAAATGGGGAATTGGAAGAAGCGAGAGCTAATTTACAAGAATCTACAAATGATGAAGACTTTCGAGAGTTGCTCGAACTTGAAATGATTCCAAAAGCCTCTAGAAACTCAACCATTATATAGAGAAGAATAAAACTAATAAACTGAACTGAAATAGCTTTATTTATTATAAAAAGTTTGAAGTCAAATTATTTTCCTCTCAAATAATCAAAAACCCTTTTTATACCCGAAGTTGTGAGGGTAGGTATCTATATCTAAATATTTTGTTAGTACCTAGATGAAATTAGTCCATTTCTTATTATTTTTCGCCATCTTTTTTGCTTCTTCCCATTTCACATTTCTTCTTTCTAGTATTTATCTAGTATTTATCTTGCTTTGATTCGACTTTTAAATTTCTTCAACAGTATCCAGCTTTCACTTCCATAAAAGTAAGGATTGGCTGATAAACTATTTTATATACTGTAATTTTGGTTTTTGCACTGATTTCCTTTTTCAAATTACTCTGGTTATTGAATGAACTATAGTATGTTGTAGTCGTGATCGTTACGTTGCGTGGATTATTAAATTATATTGACTTTTCCTAGACCTCTTCTATGCTTTTTAAAACAGACGTTACGTAATACACTATTTTCTTCGACCGTGCATTATTGAACTATACTAATGTACATAAAAGCATCCATTAATGACCTCTATGGATACATGATATTCCATTATTAATAAACTAGTTTGGTATAGGCAACCAAACATGCAATAAATAGCCCTCACCTCACCTATTTTACTGAGTAGAATTGAAAATACAAAGGTCACTGACAATGCCAACGCCACTGGATAAATGAAAATCAGTCAATTGACAAAGTGAGAGGGAAGATCACACGTACGAGCTGGCCAATAAGAAGTAAGCTGGTAATTTGGAGGGTGTGGTACCTAATTATGGTTTTCGTACAACGGTGCCAGAGCTTGAAGAAGCCCATGACAAATTTGGAAAAGTGCTCATCTTTTAATATTCATAAATTGAAAAAATTATGTTAATAGAAAAAATCCAAGGAAACAAGCACATTAAAGAATTAACGTTTAATCATAATGTTAATAATAAAAAGTTCCTTTTCTAATTATTTTGGGAATCAAACCACAATAATGTTTTTGATTTTTTATCTCGACGTTCCGGTAGCGTTCCAGTTACCGTTGTTAAGATTAACTAGTAATGAAATAATTTTTGGTCCCTATCTGACACAACGAAAAAAATTTTAAATAAAAAATTAAAAACATTATTGTGGTTTGATTATTTTAATATTTTCATTTTTTCTGCAGGCGTAGAAAAAGTATAGATAGTAAGCACCTAGTGTCAAGAACATCTCACGTTTTGGACACTTGGTACTTAATATTACTACTTCGGAAGCCTAAAGACCAGAGACTATCGTTTTTATTTTTGGTTGTGATGACCTCTTCCATCCTAAAGCTAGTTTTATTACAACCTTAAGACTTTTGAAATTAGGTTTTATTTGCAGTTTTGTTGTATTTATAGGACCTTGTATTCCGCGCTACTTGGATCTTCCATCAACCAAATATAGGAACTCATAGTTTTTAATAGCGACTTGATGTGCCATAAACTTCTTTTCCGCATTGTCCTTCCTATCGAAGCAATCTTCATTCCTTTATGTTTACTGTTCCATTTTTAACATTCGGAATAATACTTCTCCATCGTCGCTCTCAATGTATGAACATTTTTTTAAAATTGGATTTTCAGTTAACCTCCTAAGGGTAATGCAACTGAAATGATATTAGCAATAAAAAACGGTTTTATTGCTAAGTGCTCCAGAAACCTGTTGTCTCGTTCCCTGGCTAAAGAGATATTTTCATCTGAAGCCGCTATCATCAACCATGTTGAAAGTGCCTTGAAAAGGGTGTCTTTGAGAAAGCGGCATGCAATAAAAAGTGAACGAAGGTATAGCATATATCTTAAATTGTTTCCTTTGCACGGAAGCATGTGCTGTGACGTGTAGAGGGCGACTCGAACGCTAAAAAAATAATGATTATATGCTCCAGTCAATCACAAAACAAATAAATTCACTGTGTGGGCCCTTACTTTGTGGAATCTACTCAAATTACTTTTTCAAATAAAACTGCTTCAAAAGAACTCCAATTTAATAATTTAGTATTTTCATGTATATTTCTTTAGAAACAGATAGTTTCATTTGAAAAAGTGACAAAACAATTAGTTTCATTTTGATACAAAGGGAAATTGAAGAGTTTTACCAGGAGTGCAAATGAAAAAGATAATAATAAGTCATTCTGAAGCTTTGGGCCGTAAGTATATTAAGGATATAGTGAAAACCTCAACTTAATTTCTTTCAAGTCAAGTTATCTGAGGGATGACCAATGAAAGCAAACCAATTTCTCGTAGATCATTAGTTCTTCGTTATACTAAAGATGGCAGTTCATATGCTGGAATAGTTATAAAGATACCATTTAAAACTATCATTCTAGTGAGAGTAATATAATTTGGCTTGGAGGTGCTATAATATTGATAGAAGATATTATTTTTCTTCTTAGCTACTACTATTATCATTTCGGTTTAGAATTTCAAAATAGAACAGCGTCAAGGTTACGTAACGTAATAGGATTGCTTACAACGAGTGTGGTTATTATCCATTCCGTGTTTGAAGATTTTGGTACATTGTTCCCCAAAAACATATCTCCAAATCTGGCTCTAAAAAAAATCTAAACAGCATTGTGCAGTATTCAAAAGACCAGCTATTACTGATAGTGAATTATTTAGGGAAATATCGTCTCTATACAGATCTTGCACTTAAACTAAGAGATATTAACACATTCTAAATATCAACAAGCCATGCCATTCTGTTTTATTTCATTTATTCTTCGAATTTAGTGTCACCTGTCACCCTATCTAACACTTATAATTTCCTTCCCACGTAGAAGGGTTGGTGTGTCAGTAAATCATCAGTGGTGTAGATACCTATGTCTCCCTTAGGATTGGTGTGAGAATTTCCGTGACGCTCGACTGACAAAAGAAAGGAAACGATAAAAGATTAAGTAATGTACTCACGATATTAGAATTCCAACTTTTCTAAAAAAGGCACAAAGAGCGTGGCAGTGATAAGGCAGGATTTTTGATACTAAGTTATTTACTGTTATAATATATAGGTACGCGTTAAGGTTTTTATTGTTGATATATAGTTTTGAATTCTGGGCTGACGATGTTTGTCAGTTTTTAGCTTCGACCTTGTCAAGTTATTCGATGTTACGATATTTCATCGTGTGGCAAATACAACAGTGGCGACGATATTGAAAAAGCTAAGAAATAAACGAAGAGAAATTGGAAGAATTCAGAAAATTTAAAAGTAACAAGTAGTCAAAATGAGTCAGCAGGCGCAGTTACCTTGCAGTCATTACAAGAAGAAAATGAGACTTTTGTCATTTTAATTAAATAATTGAAGAATTTTTTAAACATGAAAAATTTGGCAGAAAAATCTGAAGCAGTGGAAAATACAAAAAGAGAATGGATCATTCATTATATGGGTACGAAGACATTTCAGTTACTTTTTGAATTAACTGGTATTACCTCTATTATTATTTATTTAAAATAATAAGGCAAGATAAATTGCAACGGCGACTCAATGTGGAGAGCACCTCAGGTGTGAATTCGGAGACCAAACTAATATCAATTCAGGGCGTAGTTTTTCCGGTTCGCGGGTAATCCTACTTTATTTAAGTTATTGAAGTTATATTGAAGTTAATGAGATAATAAATGAAGTTAAGAAACGAAATGAATTTAATAAGTTAATAAATCAAGTTAAGAAATGTTATTAAAGTTAATCAACAAAAGTAAGTGGGCGCCACCCTGAATAATATTAGTCGACTTGTTTTTCACCTCACAACCTGGAAATGTTGGAAGGGAAGGAATATGAACAACGTTGTTAAATTTACAAGTTGTATAATGACTAAAAATATCACAGTAAAATATAAAAAAAAATGTTGGTTTTGTGTGTTGAAGCACGTTGGTTTTAAATAGGTTTACTTGTTACTTTCCTTAATTTTCCACGTGTCTGAGTTGGAAACTACTTCGTCCGGAATTGGCAGGTACAAAGTTCAGGTACAACTTCCAGGTACAAAGTCTCAGACTGTTTTGTGGTCTCAGGTACGTCTCAGGTACTAACTTCCAGGTACGAAGTCTCAGGTACTAAGTAAGTGCTAAGAAAGATACATTGTATCAGCAATAGTTACATTCCTTTTTCATGTAAAATTCAGGATATCTACAGTTATTCGGTTTACAATAAATGGTTGATAAGAAAATCATTTAAGAACGTGGTTCATAAAAAAAATATCCTGTATTTTACTATATAAAAAGAAAACAAAAGAAGCAATAAAGAAATGTGAAGAATGAAATGAAAAATGTAATCCGGAAATATAATATTCTTGTTGGTAATTAGATTGAATTAATTAATTAACTAAATATACATATTCTAAAGACTTCAACTATATACATGTGAACCTTTTATCACCTGTATAAGAAAAACTAGAAAAAGAACAAGATAAAAAAAATATCATTGTATGTGTGTATCTGGCGCTTATCACTAGGAGGAAAAAGTATGGAAGCAAAAATCACAAAAGGAAAAGCATAGACTTAAATGCAACTTACCAATCACATTGAATGTACTTTAGGAAAGATAAAGTTTAGATAAAAGATAAATTTTAAAAATTCAACTTGATTGTTTCATGGTTCACATGAGAAAGAAAGCTTATTCTCCCTACTCGCTATTAAATTGTTGAACTATGCGATGAGCAATCGACATACGTTGTATATTCCTCTCCTGTTCACATGCTCCGCTTCGAGAAAGAATTTACATATTCGTAGTGTGTTCTTAATTTCTCTGTATAGGAGAGAAAAATTGAAATATTTGACTAATATCAGTGTATACTGATCCTCACCAACGGAGATTATTCGTCGCACATTAAATGTAAAAATGTTGCCTTTCAGCGGTGATCGGTGCTACAGGTTTTCGACGAGAATCACATGTTGATAAGGAAAAAGAACTGTCTTTTTGCCTTGTCACTTTTTTTGGATCTGTATTCAAGACTACCACAGTTTGGCATGTGTGAAGCTTGGCTTCACATTCATACAATTTTTCGTGACGGATGGAAGTGGGTTTGATTTAACTATGGTGGTTTAGGCCATGAAGAAAATATTTTTCCTGGTGGAGTTGAGTTTCCTTTGAGAATATTTCGATTAATGTATCGGTACTGTGTGTTTGAGTTGTGCTTGCACCAAAATGAGGTTTTTAAATATTCATTTATGGCGATTATATGCTAGTATTGCTAAATTCACCACTGCAGCCTCAATCGTTTTCATTCTGTCTAATTTTTCCCTTTAACTTGTGACTCAATCTTCAGGGAAACATTTCATAATAACAAAAAAGTCCAGATCATATAAAGATAATCAATTCTTCTTAAAATCCAGCGTATAAACTATACGGTGATCCAATAAGAAATATGACATCCATCTATCCATTACAAGAAATATTTGAGAAGTTTCGTCGTCTTCAAATTCCCATTACTATGCTCGTCACTCATCTTCGGAATAAACAGCATCGGATGTGCCACAGCGTGGCTGAACAGTTGATAGGTCGAAGACCGCTTCCAGGTGCATTTTACTAAAAATAGTTTGGCATTGGATGGTGATCATATTAAGCGCCCTCGTCTAAGAAGCAAAAAAAGTCATTGAACTTGATTCTGTGAGTTTCTTATCACCTTGTATCTATAGTGTACTTCTATTTCACCAACTAAGATCATTGGAAATGAACAATATTTACGGCTCATAATTTTGTATTAGTTCTAATATTTTTAGTAAATATTTTTAGTAATATGATATAGGTTAGGTTAGAAGATAGAATCAATCGAAACTAGGAAACTGTATAATTTACCGACACTTGGACCTCTGAATGGGTAGTAATTGTTAAAATTAACTGAAGCGTCATATGTAAATCTCTGCGCAACCAATCGAATAACCAAATTCAGTGCATACAAATAATACCAGAAATTGAAATTCGAGATTGTCCTATTTGCGGTAACTCCACTTTAGTTGGGATTGTTGGCAGGGGTTATTTACAACTTATAACTAACAACTCCAGCTTGGTGACAAACTGATCGTGGAGATCCAAAACGTGCGGATGAATATTTCGGAAATGTAGTCGATTTATACAAAACGTGCAGTATCTTGAATATGGAACGATACTTCCGTCTAATATCTTTCCCATATTTATGAATGATAATTTTAAACAATTTTGAAAACGAATATGTTAAGTGGTTTTTCTATTCCAGAATAATAACTTGAATGAAATGGGTCCATTTAAATGGGATTTAATTAGAGTCCATTTATCATTTCAAAGGAAAAGCATTCGAATGAATGATCATTTAATTAAAACCGTTCTCCACGGATGATTCATCACTGTAAAATATCAACGAAAATGTGTTTCCTCACTTCAGATTTAAATGTTGAACATATGATTTAATTAATGATCAACTTTATAATAACCTACCTCGAAGGTCAATCAACTTAAAACTCTCCTTAGAGAGGAGTTTCAATAACTCTATTGTGGTCACTAGGGGCTGACAACTTTTTAGAGAAGCTCAATTGCGAATGTTAGATGCAATTATTGCTGATCGCAAGAAACGTGCGTTTTCGAAAGACTATCAGCAAATCCTAACAAAACGACACTCACTTACCAAGGAAATTGAAAATACCACATCCAAGCATGAATGGAATAACCCTCCTTTTCTCTGAAGAGGTTAACTACCTAAGAGTCATCCTTTACATGCACATCCCACATATATTAATTCAAAAGCAGTAAGGGCTCTCTGGAGGTGTCGCAGGCTTTTTTGGGAGAACATGAAGTGTGGAACTGAAATTGATCTAACGGAGATCGTGCTTCAGCGCAGCCTTAGAGGTAGTACCAGACCTTCCTCTTGGGTGCCACGGCAGAAAATGTCATCTAGGAAGAAGTAAAAAACTTGCAGTCTAGACAAAAGACAGAAAAAAAGATCATCATGGTGAATTACTCTCCAGAAATCTCATCTCAAAGTAATCACAGGAATCCTTACTTAGATATCATATTCGTGAGATAGCAAAGTCAACAGCAGATTATGTGATGATGCAGATGAGACGTTGGAATATATTATCTGCAATTGCTGGGTAATTGTCTGCCTACGCTTTAAATAACCTCGATAGGTTTGATTTAAGCCTGATGAGGCTACAGGTCTATCTCCAAAACGGATTATAGTTTTCCTCAGAGTCCTGGATCTTTTGGAATGAAATATAGATGTAGAGTATGTCGCCGAGCAGTAAAACCAACTGGGTCGATCGACCCTCTTGTGCTCTGATCCAATATTGTACTTATATAGTTGCAAAAGTATTATTCACAAAAAAAGAAGATAATATAGAAATATAACCAATAATAATCAATAGTAGTCGATAGAATTCATTCCAGAAATATAAAAACACAAAAATTTTCAATAAGATAAAAGAAATATCAAAATAGATCCGTAAAGTATTTAAGATATTGATACATAATATATTTTAAACCAAAAAACAATAACACCTGGATAAATATCAACTTTTATTGTGTAGCGGAATTCTGGACAGGAAATAGTTGTAAACCCATAAACTATACTTCATCGTTATGCTCGTTTTCAACGCTATGTCCGCTGAAGTTTAAACCGTTTCATTCCAAACCGTCACTTTGATATAATATCTGGTTTGGGTCGTAGCATTTAAATTTGCTTATCCTAAACTCACAGTAACTGCTTGTCCATCCGTCACACGAAGTGGTTGGGATAGCCGAGAATTTAAATAGCGTAAAACATTTCCATTTGAGTGCATCAGATGTTGAGAGTTGTGCCTGCAAAAATATACGAGTATAACCTATTCACATGGATATTCACAATGTATAGAATATTGAAGGCATTTTGCCAGGAAATATTTATGCCAGATATTTGTAATTTAGCATCTGGCTACCTTTCAAAAATATATATCAAAGCGTTTATTCAATAAGAAGCAAATGTAAATTCAATAATCTTGCAATTAACTTGTTTAAGCAATGAGGCAGTGGCGGCTTGTACATAAGCGTTGCAGAGCTCTAAAAAATCTTCTAATCAACTGAAATATTTATTATTTTTTATTATCAATTTTAGGAAAAAAACGTATTCATCATAAAAAGTTCTGCATGTTCTAAAATCTAATGTACAATAATAAGATATCAATTTTTGGAACTTTAGTTCTTTACCTCAGGTTAGGTTTGAGCGACCGGGGTTCGCGACGCAGAAGATCTGACCGTTACGTTACGTTACGTTATGTTATGTTGCTTCGTTATGTGCCTTACTTGCGTGCGTGTGCTCTCTCCTGAGTTTCTCTCTCGTTTACGGAATTTGTTCGGATAAATTTCTACTATTATTTCCATAATTTTGTTTGCACGATTGATCTTTTTTGTTTATTTACAGCATCGGCTGTCGGGACGGTAGGTTGTGTTTACTGGTTTCTAAGTTTAACACGTCGGTAAGTGATTTACTTACCGTTCAGACGTCGAAAAGTAATAAATAGCATAAAAAAAATTTCACCAAAATGCTTAATATATTTTAAACTGATCGAGAAGTATAAATGTCACTTTTGACATTTCGTTCATTCCGAAGAAATTTAAATTATTTTATTCGGAATTTATTTCAATACGATCGCGCAAATAATGGTGTAAGCATCTTGAACGTTGAGGGTAATTACAACGTTTGCATGTAGATTCCTCTCGTAAAATTGGACAACATTATATGAGGATTAAGGGGTCTAGCACATTCACTTTTCGAAATACAGGGTGTTGAAATTTTGAAAACTTGAATGCTTTAATTCGATAACTTTAAAATGGATGGATAAATTGATTTGACATTTGGCAGGTTGTTTTTAAATGTAAATGGGCATATTTTGATAGAAATAGTAGTTTATGCAACTAGTGTGGATATGATGGCCATATCGCACGAGGACGAAATTTGAGCACGACGCCGTAGGCGGAGTGCTCATTCGTTCAAGAGCGATATGGACAATCCACAGTCGGACTCCCTCATGAAGGGTACCCTACCATTATCTATAATAATGGATATTCTGCTAAATATTTCAAACGACTACCTGTTGTCGTTATTAATGTCAAGCAGAATAATTATTTAAAAATAAAATTAACAATAAAAAAAACTTCTTCACGGGGAATCGAGCCCGGGTCTACCGCGTGAGAGTCTGGTTTGCTTACTACTCAACCACCGAGGAATATACAAATTGTTTATCTATAACGTCAGATGTATTACATAATTTTTGCTTGAAAGGAACTAAAGTTCCTACCGTGTGTCCCGCGACACGTTCTACCTTTTTCAATACTATTTTTCGATATTGTCAAATTTAAAGGTACTTTACTCTTGAGTAAAGTTCATATTTTTTCCTAAAATTGATAATAAAAAAGTTTCCCATATGGTGCGAACTTAAGAGGACACAGTGTACTTTGTAAGGCATTCGCATTGTCATAATGATAAAAAACTGCGAGTGCAAAAAACAGCTTAAATAACTAACTAAAAGCGTGAGTAAAGTCCACCAGTGAACTAACGAACTTAATTTTTTGTTTGTGTTCTTAAATTCCAGTTTAAAAATATTAAAATGTTTAAATTGAAATTTAGTTCAAATATAATAAGGATTATTTCATTTCACCTTCATCTATTCAAATATAAATTATTGTCAGTAAATTAATAAATATCAAATTCCACAGAAACACTCCTAAATTCAATTTCCGGATTCGAAATTCCGTCAGGATCAAATTTCCGATGGTGATTTTATTGCAAAACCGACGGTAAAATTTACTAATCTGTGAATGACTTGGTCATTAGTTATTCCCTACAGGATATTTGATGTATATGTATAACTCGGAAGTTAGGCTAGATTTCCATGAATCTATCGAATGTAAAGCTAAATATTTGTTGGCAATCAGCGCGATGAAGATTAATTAACAGTTAATGTTGCATTGAAATATATTATTGGTAATAGATATTTATCAATATCGGTATGAAACGCAACAAGCTGAATTTTTGAACTAGCCCTAATTTTGGCAAGGTTCAACAACAAATAAACGTACACCACAACTATAATAGGTACCACAACGAAAGCACATGGCGATAAACTGCCCAAACGACTGGAACCGAACTATAGTCTCTGCGGACCCAAGACGGGTGATACTTATATTCCGAGTCAGCTGCTTGTGGATGTGGGATAGGACAAAGAGCCACTCCAATTCTAATCTTATATAATCTAATATTCCGAGTCGGCTGCGTTTTGGACGACTCGCTATGAAATATTATCAGTAGAGGAACAGAAGTTTCTACATATTTGTATATATGCAGACTGTTAGTGTATTGAAATAAATTATTTTGGATTGTACTCATCTAAGAGGGTTAATTGACTTGATTTGTGGTTTTAGTTGCTAGAATAGTATGATTTCTCTGTTCTTTTAAAAGTATTGATATTTGTGGTTAATTGTTAATATCGATATTCCGCAACTACGTACAAAAATGGTTGTGGTTCGCATTGTGTTGTACTGCAATACTCATCAACTTGTGGCCAATATAATGTACAACCATATTCCAATTAGTCCAAGATCCCAGAGTGATCTGACATAATCTATTTTCACATATATTAAACCTTAGATTCTAAATAGAGTCTCATGTGCTTTGAACACCTGCGTTCTTGTAGAGCTCGCCTTGTGACACCTGGGCAAGTATCAGGTGAGAAAGGTAGATAGCTAAAGATAAAAGTGACTTAAAGTATGGCTAAGGAGTATCGTTTTGTGCGATCACAAAGAATTGCATAAGAGTTGAATTTTGGCATTGATATTGTGTACTTCGTTCTTTGCTTTCTTCTGCCTTGTTCCATCTTTAATTGGAAATTATATCTGGAATCGCCGGCTGGGTTGATGTACAGAAGGAGATTTCAAAGGTGAAGTATCATTCTGGAAGATCAAAAAGGATTGCATAAGAGATGAATTCTGGTACTTGCTAGATAAAGAACACCAATTCATACCGAAGGTTACGTTTTTGCATTTCTTATTCAACTACGACCTCTAACGGTAGATCTACAAGTCTATGTTTTTATCGGGACCACTTTTATCATGAAAATTTTTGTCCTTCAACTCTACTAGAAACGTGAGCCATTTTTATTGGGTCATTCAATTTTAAGCTTCACATCATCATATAATAAGATCTGTCATTGTAGGAAACTATTAACTACTGAGTTCGGTATTAAAACATGCTAGAAATGGCGATATTATGAAACTATAATATTTACAATTTTCTTGGTCCGAACTATACTCATAATTCTCCTTGCAGTTTTCACCTCTCAATGTTAACATCTTCGTTTTCGGAGTTTTTATGCCTAATGAAATCCTGACAGAAACTGGCTGTTGTATTACTCTGTACTAAAAGTATTTACTTAACGTTTTAATTTTTATTATATCATTAATTATTGCTTGACTAACATGCTGAGTGGAACAGATGAACAAAGAGAATGGCAAAAGATCGTTTGATCTGTAACAAAGTAAACTCATTTAATTTTGGGTGTTTGAATAAGTGATTATAATACTAGGCGAATGTTTCGTATTAAAATTTACTTTGGTTATAATGTAGTTTAATATCAGCAGAAGTCTGGCAATTATATTTAATAAAATTACGTGTTTCATTAATATTTTAATTATAATTGGAGGCTGTTATTTCAAATACGTAACGTACTTCCAAATAGCTTACCGGAAGGCAATAACTGGCGTTAGAACCCTTGTATGAATCGTAAGCGCAAGTGCTGTATTTCTTTCGCGTTACAACTAATTATAGTATCGTGCCTGGGAGGGTACAAGAACTGTACTAACTGGAAGGAAGTGATAATAGATGATTCCTTGCTTGGCACTAAAATTGATGGAAATGACAGTCGCATATCATCGGAAATATTGATAGCTCCTTTGGATTAATGCTATTACTGTTCCAAGACTGTCCGGAGTGTGCGCAGTGGAAATTGGCTTGTCCTTGTTTTCATAGGATGATTTTGATATGGTTGAAATAATACCCTTCTTGGTGTGCGTCATCGATTGTGACGTATATCCGGGTTTTCGGCATGTCGTTCATTTTATTTGGTATTTTGACATAAAGTTAACCTTAAATTTGATATATAGAATCATCAGGATCGTATTCAGCCAAATTAGAAAAGACTATGCAATTAATAATCACCAGCTTCTTTTTCTAACTGGAAATACTTGAAAACTTTCAAAACACTGATGTTTTTCCGTGTATCCATGCATATTTTTGTATTATTCAAATAAATAAATCAATAAGATTAATATTCACTTTTCATAAATAATAATTGACCGTAAACAACAAACTACAGACCTGTCGAGAACTGTCAGTGTGACAGTAGAAAAAGACGTAGGACACATTGCCGCTACGAAAGTAACGCCTCCATAGTATTTTAAATTCTCGATTGATAGGTTGAGCTTGCGCGTAATCTAAACATTAACCAATCAAATTTTTGTAGGTCAAAGATTAGGGTTAAGATTTGTAATACATTTAAACGGTTCATTATTGAGATATTTTGATTAGGATTAATCACAGACCTGCCTTTTTTTCCATTTCTTCCTACGTAATGTGTTAGAAAGACATTAACAATCGATGACGCACAACAAGAAGGGTATTATTTCAACTTTACCCCCAGTTTGGCGTTAGGGTTGCTCGGGTTTATCTTAGAACAATTCTTGGAGGGTTCGAAGACCGTCAAAACTAGTCCCCAGGACGATTTTCGGGTTATTTGTCACGCAAGATCAAATCATTTGCAAAGGAGAAGGGTGGGGGATACTTTAAAAATTTGCTTGAAGCCGTTAGTTTTACTGACGGATTGTGTGTTGTTTGTTTTGGACTGTTACTTTTAAAAATTAATATTTACGAAATGAATGTTAATAATTTCATGTAATTCATGGATTTAAAGTCTTGCAAAACAATAACAGAATCGAGAATATAGTGTAAGGGACTGTCCCTCAATATAATGAGAAACAGTTTATGCAACATTTCAGATTGTTCCGTTGATTTATTATGAACAATTACTATTTATTGTGAAGTGTCAGTTCTATAGACTATAGACTCAATTTTATTCCATTTTCAGTCATTCGAATTTATTATCATCCATTTTCCATACATTCAAAATGTCATTTATCATATTATACTTTCCGTTTTTAGTTTAGGTAATAATATGATGTATCCAGCATCGGGTTGCGGGAGGGTCGATTTTTTCAAAAACATGAAGATGATCCCTTTTCAGTAGTAATAACCCAAGGGCATTGATAATTGTTCGAAAAAATTTTATGACAGATGTCGAAAGCTTGTTGCTTGGAAACAGACCGACGCCGTAGGCGGAGGTCTGTTGCCTATAAGCAACAAGCTTGAGAAAGTTGTCATAAAATTTTTGAGCATTTATCAATGTCCGAGGGTTATTCGGATAGAAAATTTTTTGCTTATTATAGAAAAAGAACAGATCTTAAACAATTTATCTAAAGGTGCAATTAACAAAGGAACAATTAGAAAAGTTAAATGTGACATTTCGAAATATTAAATATTTGAAACTTCAAAGTCGAAATAAATCAATATGCATCCATAGCAACGTGTGAAAACAGCCCCAAGGTCTGTTTTCAGTGTAATGTTGACATGATTGGGTGAAATTGTTCATATGATCAAAAATAAGGAAATTTGATTAGTTCTAGGAACTGTCAAAAAATTTTCAACATAAGAAGTAATAAGGGATTATGCAATCCTATTTATCAGGCAT